>WTSP01016777.1:21641-59125 GCA_025331215.1 Actenoides lindsayi | reverse complement strand
ATTGTTATGTTATTGAGAAGGTTTGCGTTGTGTGTGGTGTTGGGGGTTGGGGGGGGGGGGGGTGGGGGGGTGGGGGGGGGGGGGGGGGGGGGGGGGGGTTGGGGGGGATTTTCAGCAGGACATCCTTGCATCCAGGGCTTTGGTGGGAGGCAGTTCCAAACTCAGAGATAAACAGATTCAAAACAATGCACTGAAACAGGTCGTTGATGTAACTTCCGCCCTGTAACCTGCCCAGTGGTGTGAACTGGTATCAACACCAGCCTCTTCCAGCTGCCCCTTGGCACCTGGTGTGTTGCTTGTACTGCAGTAATGTTTGCATGTATGTAGTCTAGTTTACAAAGCTGCTTTGCATCTGAGTTTGCCCACCCTGCTCACGTGCTGACAGTTTTATACCGGTAAGGTATTGGGCATTAATTAATTTATTTTAAAAGCAGCCATGTGCTTGTCACTCCTTGTTGGGTCAAAACGCTCTGAAGTCACCCATTCCTCAGCTTGCTGTTTTAATTAAAAACACAGACCCTTAAAAGAGGATTGTACTGTCTCCAACTATTCAAGACATGGCAAATGTTAGCGCAGCAGAGTGTGAATCGCTTGCCGAGAGCCATCCTCTACCCTGGCCTCACATCTATTACCAAGTGTAAACTAATGAACAAAGAGCTGGCGTTTGTCACAATATCCAGTGTAAGGGCTTTCAAAAAGTGCTGCAGGCTGACAGGGAAAGATGGCAAAAGGCTGCAGCCCCTGACCTCAATAAAGGCTTCAAAGGAAGCTCCTGAAAAGTTTTTTTGTAGCACAAGAAAGAAATTCTCCTGGTATTCTAGCAGCCAGTGCACTTTAATAGCTAAAGCTACATCAAGGCTTCTGCTGACTGGGTGGAAACGACATCTTTGTTTTGCATGTAAATGCTTTTTTGCTCCATTAAAAAAAAAAAAAAAAGGACTTGAGACTTAGAAGATGAAGATACCAGCTTACACAAGCAGCCCACCTGCAGTGGCCAAGCCGGGCGGTGTGCAGGAGGAGGAGGAGCTGGGGAGCAAGAGCCCCACCGGTGCCAGCTCCCAGAGGGAGGGAAGACTCTGCCCCCCTGAGGGAAAAAGGTGGGGAAATCCACAACTACTCGGGCACCCTCCTTTGCTGGTGAGTCTGTCCCTGGTGTGAGAGCAAACAAGTCCGGGGGGCTGTGGGAGCCCAGGGAGGAGGCAACAATGTGATGGGCAGCACTGCTGGGGGGGAAAACTAACGCTTTCCCTGCTGAACTCACACAGCGCGCGTGCTGCGTGCTTGGCCATGGCCGCAGCTTTGGCCGTTTTCCCTCCCGCCAGCGTTCAGCTGCCCCAGCTGCTCCAGCCACCTCAGCTGCCCCAGCTGCCCGCTGTCGGGGCCATGCCCCATTGCACAGCGGCCCACTCGCTTTGCCCGCACACCGGCGTTTCTCTGGTCAGGCTGCAAGTCCCAAAGGCAGAGACAGACCCTGCGCTCTGCCTGTGTGCCGGACTGTACCCAGCTGGCTGCTGTTCCCGGGGCCGGGAACCATCGCTGCGCAGCCCCTAGCTGCTGCTGCTCGGAGGGGAGACCAGGGCAGTTCATCTGGCCAAAGCAGCTTGTCTCTGAGTTGCAAGCTGCCATCCTGTCTCAGCTCCTGCCTGCAGCCAGCCCAAGGCCCCAAACACGGCCTGTGGGCAGCTGACCCTCACTGCTCCAGCTGCGCCCAGGAACGGGCTGTACCCGGTGGCACAGGCAGAGCAGGTAGTTCCCATCGGTGACATTTTTCCAACTCCTTTTTTGTTTGCAGATACTGAAGGTTTCCCATGAGCTTGCAAGCTCCAGCACAGGGAGTCGAAGATCACAAGTACCTGGATTGTCTCTTTGCCAAGCTCCTGGACAACATCCACAGGACAGAGATCCTGTACGATCGCCCACTGTCAGTAGCTCTCTTTGCCCGGTCCTCTCAGCGCTGTTATGGACCCGGAGTCCAGGGGAAGGGGCAGGAAAGTGGCACCATGGCAGTCGGACACCAGAGGAAAAAGTGGAGAATGTCCCAGCACCAGGTAGGGAGATTCATGAGCATGAAACTGGGCTGGAAAACCACTCTTAGGCCAGATTAGCAAGCTCAAGGTGGAGGTACATGCTTCCTCCTCTTCTTTTTACATGAGGCTTGGGAGAGTGTGGTTCCCAGGCCAGAAGGGTGAGGGACAAGGGGCAAACAGAGGTGAGGGTAGAAAGGGGAAAGAACCAAATTTCCTGCCTTTTAGGAATTTAACCCTTAGTGTTCTCTCATCCTGGATTTTATCTGCAAATCAAAAATGGGGAACCTCATAGTATCACCAACAGTTTGTTAAAAGACTAATTGCCAAGTAGCTTATGCATGTGGGACCATTAGTAATTCTGTAGCTATGCAAATTAAAACAGTGATGTATGATTTATAGCTTTAATAATGTTCTGAAGGCTCTTAAATTTTAATCACTTGCAACATCCTTTTTAATATTCAATTACTTTATTAACTAATTAGGTCACTTGCTGAAAAAGCACATAAGGCTGGTGCTATTTTAATATCAGCTGAACATCACAAAATACCTTTGAAATGGTGTAAATGGTTTATTTATTTTAAATAGATCATTAAGATGCTATAATTAATAAATCAATTACAGAAAAGAGACAAGAAATTGATAGATGCCAAACCACAATAGTAGTGGCTTCTCTGCTTACTTTATAACTGTTCACAGGGATGCTGAACTCGGTGAACGGGGCCACTGAAGCACCTTCCTAGGTAATTCGTATTCAGCTGAAGGGATATGGTTCAAGATATGCTTGGTTCATTATAGATGCTTTTTGTATGAATTTAGCTTTCCGATTGATAAAAGCTCCACAAATGACCTTGAAAAGTTCAAGTATTTAAACGGACAGCCCTCCTTTACAGCTTGCTCTTTTGTCTGTCTCAAAAAGAGATAACACCGTATCATCTTAGTCCTGCTAATGCTGGGATGAAAGGCAGAGCTCTGGAGGGAGGGAAGGTGGGCTGCTAATCACTGACCTACCTGCTCTGCTCCGAACGGATGAGCACTTGCTCTTGTCCAGAGGCAGCAGCACTTGCCCCCAAGGCAACAACAGAAAATTGTACCCCTGCAGAGAGTGCTGAGATGCTCGTCTGTAGTGTAGCAGTTTACACCTCCACTTCACACTAAGCCCTGATGTAAAACCTGGAGTTTGAGGAGATAAATTTGTCACTAGTGTGGCTGCGACTCTGAAACAGAACTTTCAATAATCTTCTGTTTTAAAACTTAGCAATTAAGGGTAAGACAAATACTATTTTAGAAATTAAGTCAATCTTAAGAGATTTGGGCTTAAATTGTATCAACATGATGATACAAAGTGCAATAGATTTTCTCTCTTGAGAAGTTTCTGGAAAAGATCTGCAGTAATTACAGAGCACTCATCTTCCCCTTTCAACTTTTCTTGTAATTAAAACCTGTAAATCAAGGGGCAAAAAGCTTAATGCTGCAGTGATCTTTCTGCTAAATGTAATACTGCCCTTTATGACTGAGTTGCTAAGAAAACAATTTCAAATTTCAACTTACAGAGAGTTTCCTGGGAACTTCAAAAGGCCATTGTTGGGTGCAACTATCCATTGAAAGGGAGAACATTGTGGACGAACCAGGGCTGGACTGGACAACTGTGCAGAAGAGATGAGGGCACCTAAAAGAACTCTAAACACACTTCACAATTCATGGGAGCTGCCACAGGAAACAAAGGTGCAGAACAATACAAATATAAGATACCAAACTTTGCTACAGGTGGAGACAACATATGATGTTACACACCTTGGAACATGTGCAGTTACAATTCTTAACGGGTCAGAGGTATTTATACAGTCAAATGAGGTCATTGTCACTATTTTGAAGTGTTTATTTCACCCTACAACAGTCCTGTTGTACAACATGGCTCAGGGGCTGTTCTCAGTCTCCTTGCAAAGCCCCAGGTCTCCATCACAAAGGTGCATTTTTATCACGTTCCTGTAACTTCTCCCCAGTCCTTTATTCATGTGATCCGATTCCCGTGTTGCTCAAATCATTTGTGTAGAAAAAGCCACATCCTCCTCTGTCAAACAAAGACAGACTAGCTAGAGCTACAAATAAAAGGTCACCAGTGTCAAATGCAACTCGTACCAGGAGAAACAGGGAGGCAGAGATGCAGCAGCAATCACCTGCAAAGCTTTGAGTCCAGCCCCTCTCCCTCCACCCTTGGCTGGGAGGCTGCAGCCGCCTTCCCCGCCCCAGAGCCAGCAGTACCGAGGAGCGACCGTTAACCTCCCCAGCTCGATTCAATGTGACAGTGACACTTCACAGCACATTGCATCCAATCTCATTTGAAGCTGACAAAGATTGTTTCTGGTTTATATCTATTGGTTTATTAATGGCCTACAGCCTCTTAAGCAGATGCATATTCATTAGATAGCCAGCTGTTAGGAGGTTCCCAGATGTCGAAAGTAGCTCTGTCTTGGAATGCATTCTTTTTTTTCCCTTATCATGAAACAAAGTAATTGTAGCTCTATTAAAGAACCAGTTAATTACTGAACCAATACCTTATGGCATAATTAAAAAAAAAAAGTAATCTGTAAATTTGTGAGGACTACAGACATTTTTTAAAACAGATGAGCTGAGCCTTTGCTGTGCTGTAGACATGCCGAGCTTACACAGATGCAGAGACCTGGATTACTCCACGTAAAGAACCCCCAGCTGCAGACATCCAGGGGTACACAGAGTTCTGCAAAGGTGCTTTGCTTCATTTTCCACACTACGCAGAATTTCTCTTACCTCTTGTCCTTCCTTACCCAAATAGTGGACGCAGAGGCACATAAATGAAAATGAGACACATCTCAATTTGTAAAGGTCATTTTACATGGAGAAGCAGACTTCCACAGCATCCCAGCTAGATAAAACTGTAACCAGATCATTGAACAAGCCGTACAGATTGACTTACAAATTCCACAGGCCATCCTTTTCCGTCTCACAACATTAACCAGGCTCACCTAGTTGTCTTTGCAACTTACTATTTTTTCTTTTCTTATTGCTTTCCTTGCACCACTAAAAGCAGCTCCCAAAGGCAAGTCTTAGCAGCATGGCTGGAACAATAACCATCCTCCTGCCACCACCTCCAAGAAGCCTCTCTGCCCCCGAAGTGTTTAAAACGTTCAAGTCAGCTCCAAAACAAAATGGGTTGGGCAAAAAATTCCTGCCGATTCTGTGCTTCTGGTGGCTGGGAAGGAGCAGCACAGCCACTCAGGCCATCTCATCCTGCAGCTGCCCTCCACTGACCTATGGAGGAAGAAGAGGGCAACTACTGTTCCCGTGCGGCAGGCAGAGCTTTTGGGGGGAATAATTGGAAGCACACAGGTATTCAGTATTTAGTTTCCAATTCTCTCATTCATACTTTTAGTTTTTGCTAGTCAAATCTGTCAGGAAATACCAGGAGCTGTACAGTAAGTAATTTTTCACTGTGCTGACATTTCTGAGTGCTAGCAAAAATAAGTTTCCTTTGCAGTCAAATTAAATTTTTCACTGAGAGTTTCAATGTGTGTGCAAACCCTTTGGGTTTGCCTGAAACAATTCTGAATTTTAGTCAGTGACGGATTGGAATAAAACTTGGGGGGGGGGGGGGAAGAAAAAAAAATAAGTCACATCTCCATTAAAAGCTTTAATCCAAACCAAGTGATGGTACTATAAAATGTCATATGCTATAAAAGTGTTTACAGTCATGCACAGAGGAACGTGGAGGCAATTTTGTAGAGTGACTCCTGGAGCAAAGGCCTCCGAGAATAAAAGTGTCTTTAGATATTTGTTATCCTGTTATAGTTGGTATCACCTTGAGTATACAATGCCTGCCTGCATTATGTAAACACCTCATTGATAAATCCCTCCCCCACCTCCCTTAAGCTGTGTCAGACTGTTCTTAGCTGACAAATATAGCTGAAACAGATGCTGCTATAAATACCCTTGTTTAGCTGTTTTGAATAGAATTTCTTTTGTAGAACATGGTGGATGCTCAGGTTATCACTGAACTTGCACCTGTGCTGGAGTTTGTTATTCCTCTGTACACAGCAAGATGCAATTTTGGGAATGATTTTAAAAAAACAAACCACCAAAACAACACAAACAGGGTTGGATTTTGATGCTGCTTTCTCTTCTGAAGTACAGACATTCTTTACAAAGAATTTCACTAATTTTAATGGAACTCCTAGAGTTTAGAAGCTATGGAAGCCATAGGCGGTAAAAGCTCACTACTTATGACCAGACAAACAGTTAATTCCTTCTATTTACTCCCTGTAGGCTCCAAACTCCCGTGACAGTTGCTGCTTTTCAGCTTGGTGCGAGAAGATGAGGCAGTTACACTGGCAACTGTCCCAGGGTTTACAGTCTGGGGTTTTAAATCTCCTGCTCTTTGGACACTACCCTGATAATACAAGCATGTAGTCAAGTGCCGTGCAGCACGCAGCCAGACCTCGACCTGGGGGCAGTTCGCAGCCACAGCTGGACCTGGCTTGGAAAAATAAAATGAAAGGACTTGTACTAACTACTAGCATGATTTAGGTTATATTCAAGTTACATTAAGCAGCAGCTAATAAATGGTAGATCTGTCACTGTTCACACAGTAGCTCATTTGTAATTTCACTGGAAAGATAATTTCTATTTTTAAGATATTATTTTGCTCATACCTGAAATATCAGAGATAGAAGCATTTTATGATACCCACCTTAAACAAGTTCAATATTGTTTTAAGCAAACACCCTCCATTTTATAATCAGTCTTTATGTAAAGACGTAAACCATATTCTGCTGATCACTGGTACCTATGATCCATGCCCTCTGAACTGGGGCAGAAAATGGGATACAATCTCCCTGCAGCAGGCTGAAGATGTGTGGGGATACAGCTGGCCCATGCTCTGAAGGAATCACCGCTCCATAAGCCTATGGACCCTAAGATACAATGGACACAAACCCCCTCTAAACTGACCAAGGTTTTCCAGTGGAGTTATTCTGATCCCTGACAAATATGCTTCATTATAATTCATCTCCTGATTAGAAGCTAAATCACTGGTTCCTCTGAAGACACAAGAGCAACCTAAACAAGGACGTGATCTTTCAACACAAATCTAACCAGTTAAATTTACCTTAAAAGGACACGAACAGACCCTACTCAGAAAACCTTCTAAAGACCGGGAAAGACTGTGCCCCTCCAGCACCACTAAAGGTAGCAACATCAACTACAGGTTTAGTTCTCCTTGCCACCACCTACTGCCCGGGAACTTGCTTTCTTCACACCACAATTCTGCAAATATCGAACCAGGTTTGAGTCTTCCCCTCTGTTAGAACGAGTGGGTTTGAAGATGATTATTCCCAATAAGTTTAAAGGTTTCAGAACAGGAACCAGAGCGATCTCTCCTCCTCAGCCGTTAAAGCCTGCCTTGATTACTTTGATGTAACAACACTTGAAAGCTCCTATTCTTTGAAACTAATTTAAACACATTGAATTGTTGAAAGATTAAAAACCGCAGTCAGCTAATTACACTCACTCTCATCTCTTATTCAGCAAATGAATCACTTTTCATTACCACTTAGCTGAAGTACATGAATTTCTGCCTAATTAGAAATGTTGTAGATGGAGCATTAGCAAGGCTGGAGCGGGTCAGGATATCTTGCCTGCTTCATTTTTAATTCCTAACAGTAGAGGCAGATAGGAAAGGCTTCAGATAAGAAGTCATTAAACAATTTTAAATTATTTATAAAAATTACTTTGCCCAAATTATAATTATTTTTTTTCCCAAATGCTCTCATAAACGTCAAATGGAATGAAAGGAAAAGCAGCCCAACATTGATTTTAATGAACATTTTAATGTTATGTATAACAGAACATTATGAGTACAATGGAAACAAAGTTTTATCAATTTAATAATAAAAAAAGAAATCCAACATAAGAAAAGGGAGGCAATAAATTTCATACCTATAGTATAGTGCTTATCCTTAACAATATTCCCAGCTTGTGAATATAACATCTTTGTATTCCAGATTCTAGAATCATGATTTGCGTGAACTTAAATGCAGAATTACAGAAGGAAAAATAAAACCCCCCAAAACCTTAATTCATTCTTTTGTTTTCAGTAAATCAGTAAAATCTTTGACTGCTACAGGTTTCCTTTATTAATATATATATTTTTTTTTAACTCCTCTATTGGATTCCACAACTGCTAGTGCCATATTTACACGAAAGAATCACCAAATGTTGTATAAAAGCTAAGATCCGATGCTGTCGGATTAGGTAGGGTTATAGAGTTACTTAATGATGTGCAATTCACCTTGTTATTTTCTTGTAATGATGAAAAAAAAAAAAGTATATATTTTTGCCTTTTGACTGCTGCCAACGTCCTAAACCAGTGGCTCTGTGGGGATGTTGGTGGTACAAAGGATGCCAAGTGCCACTGTAAAAGAACTGCAAGAAAGTGCATTTTCTGGAGTTTTCTGAAAAGAAACCTCCCAGCAGATAAAGCATCTCCCAGACTTGCACTGGATATCAGTTATCACATCAGAAGCATGTTAAGATCCCAAAAATCTGTTGGATGACCAAATTGCCGAGAAAGGATTTTTACCATAAAAATTTGGGTAATATAGCAGTGTGGCTGGAACATTAGCAAAAGTATATATACATTCCAGGTCCCTTTGAATTAGCCATAATCACATATGTAAGCCATTTTTGGACAAAAATAGATATTCTTATAAAAAAACCGATCATAGTACTTGAGTGACTTCAATTGTGGACTCAGTGGTAGTAAAAGGAATGATCCAATTATGACAAAGTGATCAGGGAGAGGGGGAAAAGAAAGTCAAGCTCTTCAAGAAAAAAAGAAAAGTATAAAATTAGATTCAAACATTTTTACCCAGCCCCCATTCCAGTCTTCCATCAAGTCTCAAAGTTAAAATTGGTTCTTCTCTGTAGGAAAGTTTTTTTTGATGGTCTCGATACAAATTATTTTGCAAAATCATCTAACACGTTCCTTAGGAGGACCTTTCACCTCTCCAGAATTTGAACACTAGTTATTTCAACGCTTAGAAAATAGCTTTTGGTTTTTATGTAGACACTTTAACTGATAAGGAGGGGAAAAAAAAAAAAGCATTGATCAGTGTTTTCCATCCCTTCCCCAGCTATATTTGTGCAGCTAAAAATCCTTCATTCAGTCTGCCCATTTATTTGATTTTTTATTTCATTTTATTTATTTATTTTACAATCTTTATTTGCTAAAATTGGCAAAATTTGCAAAGGCATCTTGCTTGGGTTGTACAGTCCCCGGAGTCAGAGAGGTCATAGCGATATTGGGCACCCCTATTCCTATCGTGCCCGTCAAACCCATTCCGGTAGCTGGCACTCCCATGTTCATGTTCATTCCCATCACTCCCTGGTTCATCATAGGTGTGGGTCCCATGGAGGCCATTCCCATCGTACCTGACATTACACTGGGCATTCCCATCCCCGCAGGAATGGGTCCTCCCATCAGCGGGCTTGTCTGGGGTCGAACAGGCATCATGTTAGGCTGAGAACTGAGGTTCACGGCTGCAAAGTTTTGAGTCATGACATTCACAGGTTGTTGCATATCTGCCAAAAAAAGAGAACGGGATGCAAAGATCTTTAATCGCAATCTAATGCTGAAGGTGCTCAAGGTTTTCAAGCAAACGATGTGGTAACTGCTGTGAACAGAGATATGATGACCAAAACCACAGCCTATTTCACTCGTTTCCCTGTTTTCCGTGTGAAGACTCAGAAAACTCTAAGACAACTTTTAAACAGCATTTTACAACAATACGTGCTGCTATGTGCATCCTAGAGAAGTTCTAAAGATTAGGAAGCCTGAAATCAAGATACAGCAATGGTGCAAACTCCACAGTAAAATCATGCACGGATAGCAGCCTCCTAGCGTGTCAGTCTCCGATTAGAGACTCCCACTTGTGTTAGAACCATCTCAGCAGTTTAAGAAACAATTATGACTAAACACAGGAAACCAGTAACTGACAGAATACTCCATCACAAGGACGACCCACTAGACACGTACAGGACTCAACTCGCACACAAAGCAGGGCAATAATCACTCACTTTGTTGCTGCATCATGGTATTAAGTGTTGGCTGCTGGGGCTTGGAAGGCTGCATCCCAGGTACTAAATTGTCCAAACTGATATTTACACTGGGATCTGACCAAGTTGAGGGTAGAGTTTTGCTCGCGTTCTTCTGGACCATCTCTGTGCTTGCATTATAAAGAGGGTTCGGCTTCGGCATCATAGTGTTCACAATCTGCAGAGGCTAAAGAAGAAAAGTTTGTTGGGATCCACTGGAAACAATTTAGCAGTAGGAATCAGGACTAAACAAGTGTTAATTTTTCCACAGAAGATGACAAAAAAAAACAATGAGATTTTTAGCCATGAACTTCATCTCTTCCAAAGCAGTGCTGTTAGGCCATTAGAATGGGTTAAGAGTATTTTGTAAGCTAGCATCAGGCTCCCCTATCAATATCTGCAATGACAGTGAGCATCTGCAGTCAAGTTTTGAACTCAAACAGATGGATTTATTTTTTTTCCTAACACCAAGTCGACCTGTTAAATTTTCAAAAAAACTCTCTCCACTGAAGCAGGCACCCTCTTTGTTCTGGAGAACAGACCAGTCCTCACCTCCATGTACTTAAAAGCTGGAAACGTGTAACATTTTATGCAGGATGGCTTTAGGGTTTAAAACATCAACCTCGTGTTCCCCAACAAACCAGCAACACTTCCCAGAGCGATGAAGATCACCTTAGAGCAGACCAGCTTATATAAAGCTTGTCAAGAGCATTTGACGCCTTTTCTTTTTAGGAGGCTACTCAAACATTTTTGGACAGCAGTTTCTTATCAAATGCTGATTGTAACATCTGAGTGACTGGGTACGGGTTCCAGGAGTGGAATGGATTCATCTTCACATTGCAATTAAGAAGGCAAAAGATTAATTAAGGAGCTGTACAAATAGCAGCATACCTGTGACCTTGATATGGGTAAACTGATACCCGCAGCATTGGAGTTCATACAGAAATTCATACTTAGTGAGGAGGTCATGGTTGTCTGAGAGGGGCCCATCAAGTCAAAAAGATCAGTAGAATTGGAAGGAGTTGGAGGCTGGCCAGAAGCTGGCTGCGAGCCACTGAAGAGCTCTATGGCCGGCTGCTGTGCCGTGCTGCTGAAGGGCTCTCCAGATGAAGCACTGGGACAAGGAGAAGCTTGGTTGAAGGCACTCCAGTCACCAAAGTCTCCATTTCCACTTGTTGCTGTACCTGAAGGAAAGACAACAGTGTGGGAGGAAGGAAGGCAGAGAGAAGAAAGGCACTGAGCAAATGCTATATTCCATGAACTGAAACAAATGAGAGCTGATCTGTGTCCGTCCAGATTAACATCTGCAGGTAGAACCTCCATCTGGACATCATTCCCTCTCATGAATATTCCAACAATTTTAACAAGGTAGCAAAGGAAATATGAAACACCCATGCACAGAAAGTAGAAGAATGTTTGATAGCATGTCACCTGTGGATGCAAGACAAGTAGGGACAGGTTTTCTTTAGTTGGAATACAACTGAAAAGTAACTTCAGGGTAGTTTGGAGTCTGTAGTCAAAACACCACCTAGAATTTTGATATTAACTTTATCTCAGCACTCTGGTATTTGCTGAGAGAACAGCTGTAAGGAATAAGCCACTTGATAAAGCAAATTCTATCATGATAAAACAAAAGACAACTTTATATACAAATTTGGTTTTATACAATTAGTAGCTCTTTGTATAAAAATGCTGAGGGGAAATAAAACCCCAGAACTTTAAAAGCAGGTTGCCAGGAAATTGTTATTTGACAGAAGGAATAATTTCTTCCTATCCCATGAAGTGTTCACATAAAACACATTAAGTTTTCTAAACCTGATTCCTGAACTAAATGCCTTGGCTTGAAGCAGAAATTCAATCTTGGATCTAGCAATTCTCTCAGCAGAAGCTTTGCTGAACTCTTAGTTGATCACTTTGCTGAATTAAGTTACTTAAACTCTGTTTCATTTCAATACACCAGAGTTTTGATTTAAATGCTTCTCTACAAAAACACAGCAAATTAGAGCTCTCTCTGTCCCTTCCTGTGGAGTCCTGACAGCACGAACTGTTTGTAGACAACTGCACTGGGTACCTAGTTCAGCATCACATGTCCAGAGACGCAAACCAGTGAACCAAGAATATGTCGTAACCTTTGAGTCAAGTGGGAGGAGATGTTATCTCCCTTAAAAACATATGTTTTTCTATTAACAAGAAAAGGTTTACTTCACAGGAGTGATCGGGAGAGAAAAAGTTTACAAAAACATCTAGATGAGATGCTAAAAATAAAGCAGTGTCTTTTAAACAGCTCTCACTGCTATATAGGCACTCTTGGTCCAAGCTGGGCCATCACACAGGTCAGCTTTTTGATTGTGTCACCGATATACTCTTGATACTTCAGATAAATCTCAAGCAATGTCATTGCCATACAAAATGAACTTTGAGTTCTAATGAAGAGTTAAATCATCCCTTGAATTTCTTTAGATGACCAAACGAAGATCAAACACGTAAAGCTGAGGCAGATGACTCAAGTGCCAGTTTCTACTTCCTAACCTGACCAACGGCTAGTTCCACAATGGCCACCCCAAAGCCATTCTTCCACCCACTCAAAATGTAACTGCAGTAGTCTTTTATACTCCATGTAAATAATTATCCACATACACCTTCAGCCTTTACTCGTCTTTATCTTTACCAATACATTAGAATTTAGAGAATAGTAAGAGAGTAAATCTGTTCATAAAATCCAAGTATTGCCAACAACTTCAGTGCACAAAGTGGACTAATATTCATTAGCTTAGGGCCTTACTAGAACGTTTGCTTTGATCTCCCTCACAAAGAGGGGCTATATTAGAATGTTTCAATTAGTATTACATATTAAAAATTAAAACCTACTTTAAATATTCCTGATAGATAAGTAAATGCTGAGTGTGCTGCTTCTCTGTACAGACCTGTGCGCTGAGTACCAATAATGGAAGTGGGGGTAAAAGGGAGAAGGTTCTGCCCCTTCAGTAGAACTTCAAAGATGATTAATCAAGAAGGAAAAGATTCCTAGAGGGGTTTACACTGTTCAGGAATGATTAATCATTTCGCAGGACTCCGTGTCCCTTGCATAACGGTGATTGGAATAGATTAATCATGTTAATGCAGATAAAGGATTATATCAATTTAGACTGTATTAACACACAAATTATTTGCATAGTAGGCGGCTTTGTGTTTGCAAAACAACTTGGTTTTGACTAAGAAAGCCTGTAAAGAAAACTAGAGCAGTTCTTTCCTACCAAGCAAATTAAAGGTGTACTAACTAATCCGTGCCCAGTACAGTTTTCCTAACACAGCAAAACAAAGGAAGAGATATAAACATGCTGACTAAAAGTTGGCTCCAGGTAGGTTTGCTGATCAACATCTTTGTATTCTTTTCTCATTCTGGACTTCATCCTACACCCTGGTTGAGAACCCCCAGCCAAACACTACTACTGCCTGAATTAACTTCACAGAAGACAGCCAGCCAGCTCCCTCCACTCCGTGTTTGTTTGCAGCACCGGCCTGTTTGGGGAGTACCATCAGCTCCCAAAACTCCAGCAGAAGGAAGTTTATTGCTTTAGGGAGCTTCCCAGCATATTTTTCTTTCAGTTCAATTTTAAGTGAAAGGTTTTTCAGGCAGTGGCCATGCCTATGTAACAGCTTGTGTGTTTGCATGCAAAATGCCTGCGTACGCACTGAGCCGACCGTATGGCCACGGGACAGCTCCAAACTGTGTGCCGTGCCACCAGGGCAAAACTGAATGCTCTCCACAAGCATCACTAAAATCCTGTTCTTGTGATTGGCAGAGACTTGTTCATGCCTGACTTAAGATCTGGCTATCTTTTATTCAATAGGCTTCTCTTAAAAGGGAAAGAGACTATAAAAACCAGGTATCTAGCCAAGCTAAAAGGAAGTGTTGATGCACTGCATCCCACAAATGCGCACACACAACTTCAAAAGCCATCGATGAGGCTGTTACTGTGTGTGGAAGACAACTTGACTGAATTCCCCTCCAATATACAAGGCCTTTCAGTAGCAGCCCAGGCATCACTGGAAGTGGAAGCTTTGGAAATAGCCTGTCTCGGGCTCCCCTCATTACGCTGTCTGAGATGGCCAACAGAACTGTCTCTAAACAAACAGTTGGGTTTGGGTTGGTTTTTTATGTCTTAGGAGACAGGTGGGAGCTGAGGACATCTTTAGGAACTCTTATTTTTCTATCACAGGTGGGCTGCTATTTTCCATTGAGCATGATTTCTTTTGGTTGGGTTCAACTTACCCATTTAACTTCCTGTCCTGCCCATAATTTAAGTTCTTAAGACCAATCTGAAACCTCTGCACAGGTTTGGAAACTATAAACCACAGCATAATACCCTTCTAACAACTTTTTAGGTCACAGTGTTATCATAAGCAAGCAAACAGACTATCAAGGACTTCACGTAAGTCTTTTTATCCCACCAGAGCAGACAACTTTTTTTTTTAATAGTTAACTACCTGTATCTGAAAAGCTTGCAAACTGTTAGTTGAAGTATTAGAAAAATGACTGCTTTTTATTGCAAATAAAATAGTTGAATAGCCTTACATAAAACAGTGGGAAGATCATGATGATTAATAATCTGATCGGCCCCATCACTCCAGCCAATTTTCTAATCACTTTGGAAACACCAATACACTGTCATCTTGAAGCGTTCATCACGTTGAACACTCCAGTTAAAATAGCTCCTTGCCCACAGCTGCAAAACTGGGGATGCCCTGGGCTCTTTATTGAATTTCTTAGTGAGCACTCTTCGGCCAGCATTTAGACTCATGCTTGTTTCTTATTTCATTGCATTTCAAAATTAAACTTGGAGATAGGTTTTAAGTCTTATTATGTGCTTATATTATTAGATGATCAGGGATATATTTGCAAGTCCTACAAACATTTTTCTGAAATAAAGTTCATTAAAAGTTTCAGATCCAATGAGATACGAGCTGTGTGCCAGTCGGTATCTTCCTTACAGTGCAGCACTTGTGCTCCAGCTACATAAACACAGCTTGCCCTGGAAAGGGAAGTGACTTTCACTAAAGCCATGTGGCATCACTTCCTCTCTTTGTAACCTTAGACAGCATTTCAATCTGCAAATTAATCCTACCTTGTGATGATGGGAAACTTGCTGAAGCAGCAGCTGAATTAAAATCAGCAAATCCTCCAAATGGGTCAGTTGATCCACCTAGGAACAAAAGGTAGGCAGGAGCTGTTAGAGGATTGTGCAAAGATCAACAATGTAACAATGGCATGCAGGGTTTATGAAAAGCTGTTCTGTATTTTGCAAGATGGATTTATTGATTCTGCTCCCTAAGTCGACAATGTTTTTCCTGTTCATCACCATGCTATACTTGTAGAAGCCTGAGCAGCAATAAACTGGATTATTTCCAACTGCCTTGCAGACTTTGCAATTTTGTCTTCCTAGGAAAGAACTAGAAGATGCAAGTTTTACTATCTCTAAAAATAAATCTAGTGACATTAGAAAGGTTAACAGGTTTTTTACTAGGGAGGGATACTAGTAGTTTGGCAGTTTGTAAAATTAAAACTTGGAAGTGCAATATATAAACCCCAAATGTTCTTATTGTATAAAAGTTAATTTATTATGCTTACTGTGAAAAATTACATGTCGCCTTATATTTAGTTTTTCTGTTACTTAAAGCATGACTGATTCCGTAATGATCTTGAATTGGGATTTCAAGGACAGAGCTTCCATTTGTGTTCATTTTTTTATAAGTTTGCTTTCTTTCTACAGCAGGAACATTAAGTTTTCCAACCAGACATTTGTATACAGCATATAAATTATTAACTTTTGAATCCATCACAGTAACATTTTTTCACTAAAAAAAAATAAAGCCAAGGTATAAAAACAGAAGAAAGATTTAAGAAGTACACAGGAAAGCTGCATTTTTTTTAATAAACAAAAAAAATTCCGTTTACAAAAATAATCATCCAATTATCATTGACACTGCTTTTAAGTAGGTATTCCACTGACCTGAGAAAGCAAAGAAGTTGACCTTATTTGTTTGTCCTCACAGATTTCACCCCAAGCAGTCCCACCCTTAGAAGAAGCTGCAGCAGTTCAATTATTTTGCTTTTAGTGTTATGCGTACATTATATAGGTTACATCACAGCTGCTTAGCCTGCAGTGCTTAGAAACTAGCCAGGTGGGACTGGAACATCTGTGCTGCACTCAAACACCACCAGGGACAGCTTCCAACATCTGGTGCCATTTCTGAATTGTCTTATCGCTGCAAGACATTCTGCCCCATCTGCTGCTCTCAACTGGGTTAATTAAACTAGAACCATCTCCTTTTTAATAAATGGCTAGCAGTAATAAAAGGAACCATTCACTTTCTAATACGTATGTACTTGTATTTCTTTTTAATGTTATTTTACTGTAGACGTTGCCAGGAAGGCAACTGTTCTTCCAAGGGGAAATGTCTTTTCTTGCTGAGCCTGTAGCATATGATGTAAAACACGAGAAGGGAAAGCTCGGGCGGTCTCTCTGACTCTTCAGAAACACAGCACTGCAGAAATCCTTTTACCACCTTTCCAAGAGAAGATGATTTCACACGAAGTTAAGAAATTTCTTTAACACAAATTCTGATGTGATCTAATAAGCATCTGACATATGCTCATATACCAGTTTTATGCTGACTGCAGCCTGAGAATGAAAAAGGGCAAGATGAGCCAGTGAAATAGCAAGCTAAACCCCTGTTCTGATCATATTTACTCTGCCTACTGCAACAAACATTTTCAAATCAGTTTTTTTCATCCCGGGTGTCCTTCCAGAGTTCAGAACAGGTTAATGGTTTGAGGGTTTATATCAGAGTGAGCAACACAGACGACACACTCCTGACCACATCCTCGGGAAAAAAAAAAAAATCACTGCTGTGATGCTACACCTATTATCCCTGGGCTGTTTGACAAAGTACCTAGGGATTAATTTAATTTTAAAAACAGAACTAGGTTCAAACTCAAAATAACCCCTTAACATTTTCAGTCAAGTCAACTTCCCCTCCACCTCTACTGCCTGTTTTCAAATGAAACCGAGTTCCAGAAAGAGGTGGCAGAGCTTAAACTGAACACAGTAACTCTCTAAAGAAAGGTATCACCAGTTAAGATTAAAGAACCTCATTCTCCAGTTAACACCAAAGTATTACTTCCAGCAGTTCTAACCACAGATTTGACATCTTCTCAAACAGATTGCTCCTTTAGAGCAACCAAACACCCCCCCTCACACAGGAATTGTGTTGCTTTAGTAATGTGTAACCCTCTCAAGCCTCACCAACCTTCTTCCACATCTCTGCACCTGAAAATACATAGATAAGCAAATTCTGAGTTCCCTGAATTCACATGACTTCCCTGCCAGTTCCTTCAGAGGACAGATCAAAGGCTGCATTTGACCCTTTCCCTGTGTCTTGCCCGACACTGGGAATGTTCCCACACCCTGTGCTGCAAGAAACAGTGGTCATAACAAGTGACCTGCATGTGAAGGACAGTGCTAATCTTCTCAACATGACCTATCCTCAAAGATTCCCATGCGAGATCTGTCACTACAAATGAACCCTTTCCATCTGCCTTCCCAGGTCAGCAAAGAGGTTATTTAGCAGGACCAGCTGTAACACGCCTCTTCTCAACACCATTTCTAAATGCTTCTTTGGGAAAAGGAGAAAAAAAGGGAAAAAAAGAGGAAATGCTTACTATGGCTTCCCAAACCAATGAAACATTCAAATACACTGTCACATGGAAGCTCCCATAGTTCTGCATGAAATACAGGAAGGCTCAATTTGAACTGGAAACATGTATTGGCAATGTGATTTTATTTTTATACATAAAGACAAACATACACATATGTATATAAATAAAATCCAAAATGGCTTTAATCTCTTTTCCCAGAAGAACTGGACTGAAGTTTCAGTATTGACTTGGAGTAGTGGTTCTGATCCAGGATCTTAAAATACCACAGAACTGTGGTAACTCCAGTGTACAACAAACATCTTTGTATGTGAAGTTAATAAAATACAAAATAGCACAAAAGAAGTTGTCCCTTAAATCTGGGGACATTTGTGCATAAAAGAATAAATGCACAAAATTAGTTTATTATTAAGAAATAACTTAACTATTAGGAATTAACACATTTCAGAGCAGACATACAAACTTTATCTACTTTCCCAGAAATGAAAGAGCACGCTGTTTTAAAGATATACCAGAAATAAGAAAGGAAAGATTGAGGTGGATCTCTCATACTACTACGTTACCACGCTATTTTCCCTCCTCTTCAATGGATTTGATGTACGTTATATTCTATTAAATACTTCGAGGTATTATTCTGGTAGCCTTGTGATGAAAGGAACGGTGTCAAGCTCTCGTAATACTGGCTTTGCTCATACATTATAGTAAAAATACCAAGTGGGATATATTACAGGAGTTGCCACTCCAATACACCCAGAAGTGGCCTAACTTTGGAGAGCAGCGAGTAAGAGCAGCCTCTACATGTGTGTGAACACAGCCACCTCGCCACCCGCGTGGGCCTTCAGCCCCTGGCCTGCCAGTTTTGGCAGTGTGGTTTCACATTGTTTTGAAAACAAAGACTGGAGGTGAGGATCTGTTGTTCCCAAGACACACACACACATGCTTCTACAAATAATGTGAATATGATCCCATATATAAGAGATGTTGCTTATTTATAATGGAGAGAAGCAGAAGGTTTCTATCTAGGAAAATGCACACGCTTGTATTTTATTTGCTATTCAAAGCTGTCTTTAAACAAAAATTTTATACACAGTAAACTCTCTCCCAACTGTGCCATTAGACCACAAGTGCATGGAAGCCCTTTTTTTATTCCATGCTAGCCACAAGCAAAATTATCAATATTAAGAATCTGTAAGCACAATTTTAAAGCGGCTTTTTTTTTTTTTTTTTAATTTAAAGTGTCTCTTTAAAGTTTTAGGTTTAAGAAGCAAACCACCAAGCCCCTGAACTCCTCTATCAATCCTGTATGCAAGGCACTGAAATGTAATACACTCCTAAAAAGAAACGGCTGTTTGAATGTAAGGGTAAGTCCATGTGAAGGTTAATGGACATGAATTGAACTGCACAATTAAGAGAGTGAAGGGACATGTTTTACAATGAATAATTTTACTTCTAGGCAGCAATTTCTTTTTAGGGATCTACCAAGTGCCAAGATAAAATGAGATAAAGAAACAAGTTTGCCGTATGCTTTAGATGAAGGCTTATACAAAGATCATTTAGCTGCCCAGCCTTTGAATTGCACCATGAGAAACACTTGAATGTGAATGGATTGCACTTGCTTTTAGAGTTAATTATAAATAACTACATTACAAACACAGTTTCTGAGTGACTGATCTGGCAGTTAATCGTTGTGCCGCTAACATTTATTAGTCCCACGCAGCAGCACAGAGTACCTTGCTACAGAAGGGTCTAAAATACTCAAAAACTTTAAAGCTGTCATTTCTCAATTTATCTACTACTCTTTATCTTGTAACATCACACAAGCTGATCCTCAGAATTGATTCAAAATATGCATTAAGAAAATAAACCCAAAACGTGCCTACCTGTGGAGACTGGCTGGCTAGCTCCATCAAATAACAGATCAACCAGGTCATTAGATGACTTGCTGCCAGAGGGTACAGAAGCCTGAAGAAGAAATTACACAACAGATCACACATCTCATGGTATGTCATTGCTCATCTTAGCTTCTCAAAGTCTTTTTTCTGACTGTTTGGGAAAGTTTTTTGGTTTTCTTTCGTTTTGGAAAGATGGCAGATTTGTCATTAAAGCAAAAAATCTCTGGAATGTGGCTTAATTTAACATCAAATACTAAAAAGCTAGTGGCTTATTTTTTTAATTATAATGAATAACTTTTTAATAAGTGTGCAGATTCAGAGAATCCTTCACACTTCAGGCCAAGATTTTATCTTTGCTTTCCTGAAGAGATTAAAACATGGTAATGACTATATTTTAAAACAATCACACAATCAATTATAATTAAACTGTTCCACAGCCTTTGAAAATCCCAACTAAACATTTTTGACAAAACAGTTCGATTGATTGCTGCAGAACAAAAATTCTGCCCTAAGCTAAAAATTGTCCGAGAGGTTCGAAGTAAATAGTTTCCAAAATCCCTGGGTTATTGTGCTCTCCGCTGTCTCACCTTCGCCGTAGACTGCGCGGTATGAGCAGCGACACTCTGGTCTGGACTGGCTTTATCCCCTGTATAATGTGCTGCTGCTCCCAAGTCAATGGTTTTTGAAGGATTTGCTGTGCGTTTGTGTCTGGTGGTTCTAGTTTCTGTAGCTTGCGTAATATGAATGTGTTTTGTTGTCACAGTCTCCTCTTCATCTTTAAACTCAGCTTTGGGAGATTTGCCTCTTCTTGATTTTTCCTCATCGCTGTCACTACAAAAACAAAAGGGATAGAGTAACGCTTGTGATGGACTTCTCAGTTACTTAGGTGGACATTTGTCTTAAGCCACAGGAGTTCTGGTGACTGCAGTTGCTTGCAGCGATGGTTCACAATGAAAACACCGCTTCGTCCTGTATTCGAGAAAGGCAATGTTTTACCCTTACACAATTCACCTACACAACACAGCAGTGCACCCATTGTACAAAAGCAACTGACTTTGTTAAACACTAACTGCGAGCCCGTGGAGAAGGCAATAGGAAATCAGCGGTTAAATCCAGTACACTTAATTACCTTCTGACAGGAACTCCCCCACACGTTATGTAACACTTCAGCAACAAAAAGGCAGCAGGTCTGCTCCGACTTACACCAAGAGACAGCAAACGGGGAACCAAGAACAGGTACTATCTTTCAGGTTTCAAGAAATCCATTCTTATTTCAACTCAATTGCCTTTCCAGAGAAATAGGCTTTATGTTCTTTAAAATGTTTATGGAGAAAGGATGTTTACAGAATTATGCAATGATACTATTAATTTTCTATCAGAGAACACACATTTATTCTTAAAATGTAAAAACCCCAAAGTGTCACTGTTTTAGGTGAAAACTTTTTAGATGTCACTGCATAATATTGTTTAATCTGTTACATTTTCTACTTCTGCATTTTAAGTCTTTCACAAAACAACTGCCCTGCCTCCCCTCCCCTCCCCCCAGTCATGTTGCCTGTTATCATCAAGGTAAGATTTGTACATAACAGTGAAAATTACTGTAGAGAAAGCTTAAATATACTGAGGCGTATTTTGAAATAGTAATTCCCTTAGCAACATAGTTGAAAGTGGAAGGTTTTTATATTTTAATAATGCATTAGAATACTAAAACTGCAAAATTTAAGAAAGGCTGTCCCCTTGTCAGGGAGAATATGACAGTAACTGCAATATACTCTGGAGGGTAGCCTTTGTTCTTTCTTAACAATAGTGGGCTTTTCGGAACACACTGCAACTGTCATTTCCTCTATTTGAATTACCTGCTCACCACTGGGGACAGCTCAATTCATTAATGTCAGAGCATTTCTATTCCCTTTCTTTTATTTATTTATATTTTGAGGAAAAAATATAGCTGCTGGCCAATTTAGCAAATACTGACATTTGCTTGAGACAGCCTTACACAGACAAGTGAGCTCAGCTGGCATCACCTTCTCCTTCTAAGGCACTTCAACTCTGACTTGCAGCAACGGGCAGCCTGTTCCAGCTCTGGATTTCTGCAGATCGCCTCCTGATGTGCAAAAGCACGGCAGGGGGACTACTAACCACATTTTCATTTGCGACATCAGGATTTTAACACAAGCCCCCAGAGACGACTGATCTGCACATTAGCATGGTATACGTGGTACATCCATCCTAAAAGCCTTGGAGGAGCATGGACGACGTCACCTTTCAGATGAGTGTTGAAAGCACGTAAGATCAGGACAGTAACAACTAAGGCTCAGTCTCTTAAACCCTGCTGTGATAGATTTCTTGTCAGCACTACTGAGTCCACCTGGTCCACACACACATTCTGTGGGTGGAGGAAGTCGCTGACAGCCATCAAAGTCTGATTAATGGAGTTATGGCTACAGAACTGGTAGAGATCAATCTCTTCAATTTCAGAATGAAAAAAAGTAAGTCTTTGGTGATCTACAGCAAAATAAATGTCTAAAAGCTTTTGAGAAAAGAAATTAAACATCTATGCTAGAAAGCAGGACAAATATTACAACACTCAATTTTCTATGACAACCTGTACTGCTTCCAAACTGTCTCAGGAGATCTGTTTCCTATTTTTCTTTAATGGTCACATTAACACAAAAAAAAAGTAAAAATTACAGATTAATGTTCCATTTAAGTGTGTTTACTGTGCTCTGAATAGTAAAATTGCAGTGCTTTGTCTCAGAACTTAAAAAGAAAAATTATAGCTAGCACTGTACCAAATAATTAAAAAAACTTCTGCACAGTAAGTGCACAGTTGCAACTTCTAGAAATCAAAGTATGGAGACACGCCCATTTTATTTGACTTTATTTTTTTATTATTGACTTTTTTATTTTTGTGGTGTGTGCTGTTGTTGGTATTTTTGTTTTAAACATTCTTTAAGGAAAAAAAGACTATCTACTACATTCCAACATGGCTCTTGCATCCTTCTATAGATGTACTAAAAGTTTTTCTTCCTTTCTATTCTGTTACCTGCATCAACCTTTCTGAATAGTGGAGAAACAAAGATTAGCAGAGTTTTAGTAATTCTCATGCAAAAAGTTTATAGTGTTTCAGGAGAATTTCTGAGTATCTGCAGACAGTTTAGAAAATAAAACCTCGGCATACAAGGCTACACTCAAGGCTTCAATTGGTTTATCCGCCTAAGACCTAAAAAGCACTATGGAAGAAAAATAGAGGTTTTCCCACCCCAGGGGGTATTATTTTTCATCCTCTCTACTTCCAAGGGGATAATCCAATTCCCCCACAGCAGTACTAACTTCATTCTTCTAAACAAAAAATAGCAGAAGCGTGAGCTGTGTGAGCTGCAGTTTTCACTGAAAGCGACTGCAAACTGAAGCCAGCTACCTCACAGGTTAGCTTCTTAGTTACTTCAAGTTTGGGGTTTTTTTTTCCTCCTATGCAAATTACAGGCTTTGCAAGTAGGGTCAGAAATCCAGAAGCTTGGCCAAGTTCTCTTGACGTCTATATTAGAGGTAAAGATTGAGTCATCCAAATTCCATTAACCACTGTGAAGATGTGCAAGTCACATATTCTTCGTGCTTCAAGACCTTTATTGGCTTTACAGTACCAAAATAATACTGTTCTATAAAACTATTAAGATAGAAACAACAGAATATACAACACCCAATTTCCAGATGAGCAAGCATCACCATTTACTTAATTTTCCAAGGTAAATGGCAACTTAATTCAACATCATCATATAGCAGCAGGCTACAAAATCTAGTAAATTTTTGGAGGCTTCTTTTGTGGTTTTTTTTTCTTGCTTGTTTTTGTTTGGTTGATTGGTTTGTTGTTTTCTTTGGGTTTGGTTTTTTTTTGGTTGGTTGTTTTTTTTAAAGCGTGAAAACAAATGCATAGATTTCATGAAGCATTTACAAGAGACTTGCGTCGTCGTGAGCGTAAGTCACAATTAAAATTTCATATTTATTTCAGTTTCATTATTTAACATTATATAAAATACACTGTTCTGTTAATACAACATGAATTACGAGGTTTGTATTTACAGTATCTTTAAGGATAAATAGACAGACATTCTATAACCTCAAGTTCAATCTTCTTGGATCCTTTGATGCGTTCTGCAGAAGCACACCACTTCATTTCAACACTCTTGATAAAATACCTTCCACATTGCTAGTAACCACACCAAGAGAAGCCCAGAAGGATCTTTCAAGGCTGGGAACTGAAGCATTGTTAGAGAAGCCACACTGCTGCACAGATCCCTTCTTATGGCAGGATAACCTGCAACTATCAAGTTGATTTTACTCAGATATGTCCTAAAAAAATCCTCCTTTTATCTCAAGTCCTGAGTTTATTACTTTAATAAGTTTAGAGACAAATATCACAACTGACATTTACCAAAAAATGGAAGAAAAATAAAATAGAAGGGACAGCGGTTCCAAGAGCAAAATAGAAATGAAAAATGTAACATTTGGCAGAGAAAAAGATCAGTGTAAGTTGGGGTAGAGATGTATGGCAGAGAAATCCTCAAAATAAGCTACATTTTATAAAGATTAGACTGCAGAAAGGATTGTCTAGTGGACTGGAAGGTGCAAGACTTTATACCAGCACAAGGAAGAAATCAGGAGCAGTTCAGAAATAAAGCAAAGGAAATAAGATAAATAACTGTTTACTGTACACCTTCTAGATGAAATGTGGACAATGAGCTTTACAGATGTCATGTGACAAGTTACTTTTGAAAGATGAGGACAGAAAAGCACACAGCAATATACCATTGCTAAATTTCAGATTATGTACTTTTCTTCCGATCCCTTCTCTCTGTAGTCTATTGATAGGAAGTTCTAAGAGGGAACCCTGATGCGTGCAAAGAATATCAGTTTTATGATTTATTAATGCCTGAGCAAGAAGACCATACTGCCTCTCTCAGAAATGCTGCCATTATAATTATTTTCATTTCCATGTAAAATTGCTCAATTTTTGTAATCTATACGTGTGCACGTGCAATTTTTATACACATAATAAAAAAAAAGTGTGTATGCAAAGACAGTCCTGTAAAAAATATTAATCAAATCTCAGTGCAAATTTGAATTTTAAGTTGCTCCCCAAAAGGGAATTATTTCAATATACTTAAGCACTTCCTCTACAGCAATTTCAGATTCTGTTAAGTATGAATTTGATCTCTAGATAATAAAACTCAATGTACCTGTTGAAGTGTGATGTATGTAAAGTTCTTTCTGCAGGCAAAGCAGGGTTGGTTTTCTTTCTTATTGAAAAAAAACTAACGGCCCAATGTAAAATACAACAAGTTTCTTGAGAAGGGTCACCTGATTTTGAATTTTTTATTTTTAAACAAAAAAAAGGTCTGTTCCCCCTAAGATCACCCCAGGAAAGCAGCACTGTGTCAAGGTAAGTCTAAGCAATTTTAAATCTCCTTCTCTGGCACTTCAGCATTCAGAGTAACCGTAGCAGTAAACGGCAGCCTCAAGTACACGGGCACAAGGAAGACCACGGGATTGTTGAGACACGGAAAAGCTTCAGAAATTTCAGCCAGATTCCCTGCTTTGCCAGCAGCTAAGCTAGGGGCAGTAATGGAAGGCAGCCAGAGCAGTTAACTACTGACAAAGCTACATTATTCCCCAAGGCCACTAAGAGCTGTGTAAGAAGTCCAGGAAGCAGGTACTGAACCCAACCATGCTGCCATACTGACAAAAAGAATGACAGAGTATTGGAACTAATCAGCTATGCCAAAGAGCTTTATAAAAGCAACTTCACAAAAATAAATTAATGTTAAAATAAGTCTAGTACCTGCATCTCTCTGGAGACTCTTCTCTGTCTTTCCTTCGGAACTTGCTGATGGTATCATCAATCGTACTTCCAATTTTGTCACTTAGCTCACCTAACTTATCGCTGAATGGAAAAGCTGTTTTTTTATCCCATTCTTCATCCCATTTTGACTTGGGCTCAGGATCGTATCGTTCACCTGCGTAAGACATTAAGAAATACTGAAGATAACACAGAAAAAAATGCCTGTGGTCTTTCTGGAATCACTCTCAAGCCCCCCTGCCCTACATACATAAACCTTACAAGTTTTCAAAGCAACCTGAAAGCTCCCACAGTGCTGAATCAACACTATTACAGCAAGGCACAGCATGTAATGCCAATCATTAAGTGGCAGGAATGCAGGTTCAAAGACTCTTGTTTACGACAATACCACGATCTCAAAGCGCTGCACAGCACAGCACATCAGGATGCTCATGGACTCTGCTGGAGAACCACAAGAGGCACCATGGACCCTGGCTGCATAAGCAGCTTATCAGACACGGGATGTGACAGCTTTGTAACAGTCACTTCATGTGTGATATTCCATTCTTGGCCAAGCTGTGTTCTCAGAGGTAAATCAATAGAGGTTTTTATACACCGTCTATGAACACAAAAGCATAGCACCAAAATACTGGAAAACATGTGTGCAATGTGTAACTTTCTGTTCTTTCTTGTCCACACTGATTAAAAAAAAATTCTTTTAGAGATGAAAAAAGGCAGTAAAGAACTGAGCTTTTCAGCAGCCACCGAGTACCCCAAACATCTCTATTAAACACTATTAAGAAATCAACCCCCCCTTTTTTTTTTTTCTAATCCAGTATTCATGACCTCCATACTGATAGCTTACAAAGAGCTGACAGTTTTACTTGAAATAACTACATTTGCTGTACAATCTCATTAAGAATGTTCAAAAAACTTGAGCCTGGGTTTGTTTATACACATCCAGCCAACTTGAGCTTATTTTAAAGGGAAAAAACAACACTTACATTTTAACAAGGACTTAACTATCAGAAGCACAGCACACTTTACTATCTTGTTTTGTGATCTTATATCAGACCTGCTGAAAATACAGGTATATAAAACAACACAAAATAGCTCAGTGTCTAGACAACATTATTAGATGTTTTATATTTTGGGCCATCACGCAGGAAACAAGAAATTTTTTAGTACTGTTGCAAAATGTGAAACAAGGTAAATTTTTTTACTTGAGTAAAACTGAGTAGCAGAAAGGAAGAATGGTGAAAAATTGATTACCTCCGTTTACATACAAATAATACTGTAACTAAGGTAATGTTCAAGATGTATTCAATTACGCAATTTTTAATAAAAAGAAAATTATGGATTCCAGTAATACAAGGTGCAAAATTTGAGTTATCTGCCGAAGAATATCACATACAAGAGGATGTATTCTCTCACTGAAGAGATAAGTGCAAGTCTCCAATGATATTTGTTTAGATCCATAAAGGACAGACAAACTTTTTCAAAAGCAGAGAACCTGCTACAAATTGTTGAGATGCTCAGTGAGATCTTTATCATTGAAAAAAAGAAAAAATCGCTAAGAAATGTACTACTGTTAAATTTTGCAGGAGAAAAAAATGGCCTTATTTCAGATTATGTCAGGCACTCAAGCATTTTAATGTAGACTCCATTAGAAGGTTTCCTTGTGTGATAAGAATTTTGAAATAAATAAAAGAAAACCCTTGAGCTCAGGATTTTCAGGACAAAAAGAACTAAGGAAAACTGAAAATACAAGAATTTTATATTTAAATAACTAGAATATTTTAGATTAGAATTCTGACCTAGGAAAAAGTTTGGTTTGTGCTGTTAGAAACATTTATTTTATTATTTTAAACTTAACAAATGAAGGAATAACTGAAAGTCGTTCACTACAAAAATGAACCACAAGACAAAGCAGACTGTCCTTTCAATTAAAAACTTGAATGATAACTAAAGAGCCCATGAAGATAGACTTCTACCCATTACACAGGGATAGATCACGACTCTGTACAGAGCAAGTCAAAAGATAAGCTCAGTGAAAGAACAGAGGGACATGTACTTAAAGTACAAATGCAGTGACTCATAAGTATTTCCTAAAAAGAGAATCACCAGAATTCCAAGCAGGTAGCAAAAGCCTAAAAGAATGTAATAAAACAAGACATCTTGCCATGGAGATAGAGATTTTCAGCTACTCTGCATATGAAGAAAAGGGAGAACAGAGGAACATGGAGAAGTATCCTGTCAAAACCAGATGAGAGTATATCTAAGTTTAAGGTTCACCGTGAAGAAGAGTAAAAGGAATACACAGCACCAGAGAGGGGACAGGTGAAATTTAAGTCCTGCAGTTACTACTCAGATCTTATACCTAACCATTCTCTCCCAGTCACTGACTCTAGCAGACCTGAGTAGTGTGTCAGTCATAGCAGAGACTATAGCGTGTGCTACACATTATAGCAGGGACTGGAGAGCAGGACAAAGCTGCACACTTGGTCTTGATAACCTAAACAGTACTGGCTGTGTGCCTTTATCTAACCAAAGCTGTCAGACAAAACTTGTCCTCTCTAAACAAAGACAAACTGATGACATTACATCCCCAGAGGCCAAGATCTTACAAACACCCTGTACTGAAGATCCAAACGGTCTGACACAACTCATTGCACAGACCAAGAACATCAGCCATCTTAGCAAACAAGTGAATGTATTTCCAGAAGCAAGAGTATATTAGACTACCTGTCAACAGCATTCAGACGTGGGGTTTTTTTCCTTCATGTTTTTTGTTTTGTGTGTGCATGTTTTTAAAGGGCCTAGGAACAAAAGGTCCTATTGCAAGTATCAGATCCAAGCTGGATGTAGAACTGGAACCTTACACACATCTTTTTAAATATACAAATATTTTAAAGACAATGTGGGGTTTTTTTGTTTTGTTTTTTTTTAATGAAAAGTTTAAAACTTTCTTTCTGGTGTTACCTATGACTCTTCACCGGTGGTTGCAATTCCCTAGGATTTAGGGAATTGGGGAGCACGGGTACACCAGATTTCCAGCCTGCACACAGGTCTGCTGTGCAACCAACATCCAGCTGCAAGCTTAGTGTGCCTACACAAACTGAAGTTGGTATTACCTCTGGGAGCCCTCCTCCAAAAGGCACATGGGACCTATAGTACTAATCAAACAGGTTTTAAAAACACACAAACTGTGACAGTAACAACTGTACTGGTAAACTCCCGAAATAAAAGCTCCATCCCTGACAAGGTACTTAGTGCATATATTTCCAGTCAGATCTGACAGACATTAGAATCCATACAGGGAATCCACAGATACCTTTCAAGTATCCAAACAGTATTACTTCGGAAACCAAAGAGTCTAGTGCCATATTATCTACATTGTTTCACTCAAACAGTATTACTGCCTTAAAAGCCATAATCCAAATTAGCCACTGGTTCTCCAGGAGGTTGGCAGGAGTAGGTGAAGCAATCCTTGTGCTGTGGTGGGTAGAAAGTATCATCACCTTAAGAAATCCTGATTTACAAAGGCATTTATTTATCTACTTCTGCTACAGCAGCATTCACTTCACAATGACAACTCTGCCTGTGGACAAAGACAGCTATATTCTGGCTAAGCAAATGCATTCATGTCATTTGTATAAGTTTATAATTAGTTACTATCTAAAAGAAAAAAAATATTTTTCAAGTAATTAATGTACATTTGTTTGTGGGGGGAAATGTGCAAGATTTCTTTTATAACAGTAATATTGACAATTACAGAAAAAAAAAATTAAAAGGCATCTAAAGGAGCATCTTAGCATTTCCTTATCTGTGTTATCTAAGACAAAAGTTGAGACTGTCAATCCTTGACCAAGAAAGCCTAAGTACTCACTGTATCTGAACCCTCCAACACTGTCTGAGGAAACCCCAATGTATTTGTCTTTGTTCTTCTTTGCTTTCTTCCTCTCTTCCCGAAGTCTATCATCATCTTGAGCAAATTCAACCATTTCTTTTACCTTCTGGCGAATGTTTATACCTTGGTCTTTGCCATTTTCATCTGCATCGGTAAAGCAGGATAAAGACAGTGCATGGAAGAGAGGGGAAAAGGAAAAAACAAATCAGAGGCAGCAACACTGAACATCAAACCAATTAAAAAAAAATTATTAGGTACACAGCAGCCAGAGATCTCTTATGGCTACTAAAGTCCACTGCATTTTTTTAAGAGGGACCAAATATTTTGCTTCAACACAAATTTTCACCCTCGATAAATGAGTTGTCACTGAATGGTGTATTTAGAGACATCTAACTGCTGCTGAAATATTGAAGACATTAACAAAGACTGAGGCAGAAATTATCTTCTCCACCTGAACAACTTTAACACTTCAAAATATAACTGCTTTTCCTCAGTCTTTTTAGTACAGTTTTTGCAAGTTTAACTGCAAGAACTCAGTCTTATTGCAAAACTGATTTTTTTTTTAAAACCCCTTTCACTTGGGATGTACTGCAAGCTAAACGTGCTCCTTTCCCAGCCTTTTTCACATTCAAAACACACACTGGCTTTGCTGCCTTTGCACTGTAAATATTATTTGGTGGGAGGAAAAAACCTCAGCTTCAAACAGATGTGTGTGTTTTGGAGCTCTAACCTTTTCTTCCCATATGATTAAAGCTATTCCTTTACGGACACCACAGGGGACCAGTCTCTAGTGCATATTTTAATATAAACCCGAACACTCATGTTGTGTTGGTTCTGTTGTTATTAGCCAGTCTTTTCTGCAAGTTCTTGTCTTCACTAATTAATACTCTAGGGTCCCACGTCTTGGATTCTGCACTCTTCACACAACTGGCAACAGTCACATTCTAATTAGACTGGGGAAGCTTCTAAGCTGGTTCAGGTGACTGACAACTCCAACTACTGTTTTAATTTGCTTATAAGATTTTTCTATTGCTCACCTACAAAGTGGTAATTTTCCAGGGATCGCAAATCATAAATGTGTTCTCTGGCACTTGTAACAACACGCTCTGATCCATTCCTTATGAGGTAAGCTAGGAGCAGCAAAGACTATAAAAATACAAAGCACCTTATGATTGCATGAACAAAAGCTCTATCTTTTTAAAAAAAAAAAAAAAAAAAAGCAATAGAAAACCAAACCTCCCCCCACCCCAAATTAATAAGTAGTAAGACTTTTCTCTTTTAAATAGTGCTTGCTATATGGATTCACACAGGAAAACACACAATGTTTTCCCCACATGCATCTTTTGCTCTGTAGGCTATCAAACCTGTCTTTGTCAAACTCTAACTTGTTATTACTAAATGAGAAATAGTTACCTTCATCAGCTACTGCTTATTTTTAAAGATAGCAGTAGCAAGTTAAGAGAAAAAAGTTGACCTTGCTATGAAGAATTTTTTTTTTTTTTGCTTCACTTGTTCACAATTTTCCAATGATTTTCACTGAGAAGTCACAGAAATTTAAGAAGCCTTCTGCAGGGTGTAGTTGATGGACAAAACTGCATTTTGTGGCAATTTTAAGCAAGCAACAAATCAAACGAAGTTTAAACAGTATTTTAATTGCAAGTTTTTAATATTGAGGATTTCTTTCTAGGAAAAAAAAATAAAGGCACTGCTTTGGAGAAAGTGCATTTATCAGCTAAAACTATCATTATATTTCAACCTATCCAGACCTGATAAACAATTCCAAGCAGTCTTTATAACATTAAGTAGCTATGTGTGATAGCATTAAATATTAATTTATATTGTACTTCAGGGAAAACAATTACCATGAATACAAAATATCAAGCACCTGTGAGAAGCACAAGCCATGCCTTAGAATTAGTTGTGTCTTGTTACAATCCTGGCATCAAGAAAAACAAAATATAAGCTAGTCTAATACATCGATTCTAAAAAATGAGGTTATATTTGCATAATTCAATGAACACTGAACACCACTTTAAGTGCAGCATGATACAATCTCAAGCAAAAACTTTGTGCATCATGCTAATTATCCAAAGACAAGAAAAATGCAAATGATTCAGTTCCAAAACACAAGTAGGACATAAAAACCTCATATGATAAGATATGCAAGAAAATTGGGTCCACTCAAAGCTAAACTACAACTTTTAAACAACTATGAATTGGCAGGAAATGAAGTTTAGTTTCCTTTTTACTTCAGGTATTCTTTAATTCATTCAAAAACATTTTCCTAATAGCACAATAACTTATCCTCTACTTCTCATGAAGCACCTAACAACTCCTTTGGGTAGATTCAAAATGTGAATCCTACTCCAATTCTTGAATATCAGCAAAATGTAATTGCTCTATTACATTCGTTAAGTAGCATCTGAGACACTTCTGAAGCCAGAATTTTTTTTCTTATTTATTTTTTTTCCCCCATGTACATCTGAAAGACATCTTTGACTTCACTAACAGAATTATAAAGCATATTGTTAGGAAAAAAACTATAAACTGCTAGTGAAGTAAGTGATATAGCAGTATCTAAATAAGACACCACATCAGAACATTATAGTAGCAACAAGCATTATGTCCTTCATAGATCAACTCAAAGTCTTGAACACTTCCAGCTCATGTACGTACAGACCTTATAAACTCTCCTCCAGTTCTTTTTATTATCTTTCAGCATTCGAGTCCAAAGCATGTTCATAAGTTCTGGAAACTGTTCATACATAAACGTGGCCCTAAGGAATTAAACAAAAGGAGTAAAATTTTATTCTCCGTGGTTTGCCACAATAGCTTGTTGAGACTCAGGGCTGACAGTAGATGGCAGCCTTGATCTAAGCCCATTCACATTTGATGCCTTTACAAGGGAAAAAGCTATCCCTATTTCTTAAATCATATAGAAGCAGTTTACATACCAATACTATAAAAGAAAGTAATTCTAAACATTTTACACCTTCACTAATTCATAACGAAAGTTGTATCTAACATGGATGCCCTAATAACCACTGCAACCAGTCAAACCTTCCACGCCCAAACTTTAACAGAAAAAAGTTCAAGGAACATGTTTCAGTCTATTTGGAAAAGTCACAAGAAAGCAGCTTGAAAATAAACACTCCAAAGAATTCCGATATATGGAAAGAATTATGAGACTACATAAACAAAAATCAAGAAGTTAAAAAATGTTTACTGCATTTTTTATTGGACAGTTTTCAATGCATTATAAAATTATGCATTACAAAATAAGACTTGATCTACATTAACTTTTCAGCATTATCAATCAGCGTGCCACAGAGTTGATTTAGCAGCAGATTTCACGTTACTCTATAAAATGCACCTTTCTTTTCTTCATCACTGAGCCAAATTATCACTTACTTGGCAATCTCTCCCATGAGTTGCCCTGAAGGTCCCCATGGATCATCATTGGTTGCTTCTCGAACCTTAGACTCTATTTCTGAATAATTCATAACCACATTGGTGCTGCAAAGGAAAAAAAATTAACACACATGAAGATTAGCATCAAAACTGAGAAACGCATGAAAACTTAATAATGACACCAGTGTGTATCTCACTTAATGAGATACCTCTACAGGGTGGGAAAGAAAACATCTTTAGTGGGGAAGTTACCCTGAGGACACCATACAACACATTTAAGTTATCTTTAAGAAGGCTTTACTATTCTATTAGTCTTCAAGAATACAGATGAGAAACCAGGGATTCCATTATAGCTGGATTCAGTCCAGTAAAAATGGCTTTTGTCAAATAAAATCCAAACCGAGCCACTAGAGTCAAAGCTAAGAGCTTCCCCAACTAGGTAAGGTTTGCTTACAGGTTTGTGTGCTGTACAGATATTTGCAAGAGGCTTTATAACTCAATCAGAAGCAGATTTTCTTTTTTTAAAATGACAAGTGCTACAAGAGAAACTCAAGAATATCAGTAGTGTTAGTAAAAAAATTAAAAAAAAAAAAAAATCACCCAGAAGACTGAAGCAAAGGGAGATGAGATTCACTAGAGAGTCTGTTTCCTAGCTCGAGTTTGCTTAATTAAGGGAAAACAGCAAAAGAAGAAAAGCTGCAGAGCACTCTGTATGACGATTAAAGCAATGCAAATACTGGAAGGAGCTCAGGCTGTCTCTATGAGAGTTCACATAAAAACCCAACTTAGAAAAACGAAGCAATTTTTCCATATCAGTTATATTAAAATAGTCAATATGCGATTTATTTATTTTTTTTAAATAGATCTTTCAAACTGGTGACTTCAACTATAAGCCCAGCAATCTTCTTTGTGCCCCTGAAAGCATCCAGATACATTTGATAACACAATGATTTTCCTTATATTTTAAGGCAGGGAAGCAGGCCCAAAACAGTCACAGAGCAAGTCTGAAAACCAGTCCTTGTCACGGAGCAATAGAGCACACAACAGTAACATCAGTAAAGGGAAAGAAAAACAGTGGCCTCTGTTTTTCCCACACACTTAACAGAGTACCTGAAATTAAAAGTTACATGTTTACACCTATTATATCTTAAGTTTGAAAGTTTACTTAACTGTTAAAAGTACAACATACAAATGGTTTCAGAAGATAAAAAGAAGAACTGTAAGATGACTGTGTTCAACACACACCATGCCATCACGTCAAACTGAAGTGGAGGGAAGATCTAATGATACAATGCAGAGAAGGCATTTGCAGTTTAAAAAAAAACCTCCTCTGGACCTGCAAGGACTAGAAGAAAAATAAATAAATAAAAAATATGAGGATGCTTAATAGTCATCCCTCTGTCCACGTAGGAATTGGCATTCAGGCAATACCTGTCCCATTTTATTTGGCATAAGAACGGCAAAGATCACGGAACTGGGAGTTGTGAGCAGCAGAAACAAGAGCGCGATCCCCTTAAGTCTGAAAGGGGACACAGAAGGTAATTGTTAAAACAGAGTCAAATTCCTGGACTTAATCTTGGATTCTCAGCATGAGAATTCCTGCTGTCAGATTCTGATGTATGATTTTATCCAACTTCGTGTCTAAAGAGAGTGCAAGGCTACAGAACTGAATAAATAATCAGGCAGTTAACAGAACCTATCTACACAAAACAGCGCAGGCAGAACACAGCTGAAGGTACCAACCACCCCGAGCAAGGCTTTACAAATTCATACATGCTAAATGCACCTCCAGCTTCTGCTGCTGCCATTTGCTTCACCATCCCTACAACTGTAAATTAATACCATCTTTATTTCCCACATGCGCGGAAGGCTTTAAAACCCCACGACCAGCAAGCTCCAGGCTGCAGCACTTGGCAGCTCTCAGCACACTGGTACCCTTGGCCGGGGCAAGGCAACGTTCCGTTTGTTTTTATAACCCCCCCTCAAGCGCTTGTTTGAGAGACTGGAGGGAGAGTTGAGGCGGGGGCGGGGGGAGCATAAAACGAAGCATTTCCTTAATTTCTTAGAACAAAGAATTTAAGAATGGAAAAAGGCAAGAAAAGATGCAAACTGACTGTAAAAAAAAAAAGTGGCCACGTTAGCTGTGGAAGAGCTCAAAGCGGATGGCTACAGCGGCACTGGGGCTGAAAAGGGGAAGCGGAAGGAAAACAAGGGAAATTAGGTAATGCCAAGAGAAAGAAGGTGCAGCTGAATCCCTCTAAGTACAGAAACACGCTCTGTTTCTCCCGTAGTCAAGTTATTGTTCTCAGCAGTGAGGAGAAAGCTCTTCTATAAAGGAGAGAAGAGGTCTAAGGGCACAAAGCGTTCCAAAACAAAGTATCTTTAAGCAGCATTTAATTCAGCAACAAATGTAAACTTCAAGGGAAGAAAAAAAAAGTAAAAAGCCAACAAAAAACCCCCACCAAAACAAAACCCAACAACTGTTGTATAGTTTGGCATCATTCCAGGTCACTTAAAAATAACCATTTCTAAAAAGGTGGAAATGCAGTTTTATTCTTCCTTTCCCATGTTTTCTATGGCCCTCGCTCCGTGCCCTACCCATGATTCCTGGGACCTCTGCAACCAAAAAATAATTTACATCCAGATGTGAAGGGAAAAAGTGACTAGCTTGATTGCCAAGACTTCCTGTGATTGATATAAATTTAATATCCGAGGACACTTCCCGACAGCAGAGGGGGCTCTCTGATTAGTTTACACTGGGCAGCTTCCAGGGAATCGTGCGGGATCGCAGGGACACGGCTGCTTTGCAAACAAACGGACACACAACACGTTACCAGACTGACAGAAAGAATCTTCACAGTGTTTAGAAACACTCTTATCTGTTAGACTACATGTGGGTTTACCCCAAATCGTGAACTGAAACCCTGCACAACTGCAACCTCGTGACAAGCTCATTTACAGAAACTTTTGACACGGACAAAGACATTAAATACCAGTGTCTGGTGAAAGCTACATCCAGAAGAAAGGCAGAGCAAACACACGGGTTGACATCAACATTACAGACTGTTGCATTCCATTGGCTATTACATTGCCTTCAAGTAAGACATGTTGAGGCTGTATGATTTTTATTCTTTATTGTACCCTTTAAAAATTATTTCCGTTCTCTTCCTTTTCAAACAAGAAAGCTGTCGAGAAAAGCCAGGAGAGGGCACTGTCACATCTCGCGGAAACAAGCGGCATGGTGACAGTGAGCACAATGTCAGCTTTGCTTTTCCTGCAAGGGAACACTCAACTTTAGATTTCTGTATCTACAATTTATAGCAGCACTGAATAGGCAGCTCAAGTCTGAGACTAAACTCTTCCACATGAATAAATGAACATTTTTAGTGAAAAGCCAATGGGTTATAAATATCTGATCCACCTCCAACTGCATTAGCCAATAAGACACACTTCCTCCTAAAGAAGTGAAAAGTTCTCCCTGCATTTTATAAACTACATTTTAACATATTTTGCTACCTAAGAGCTGTACCATAGATGAAATGCCTCCAAAATACTCTGTCCACAATTTTGTCTGCATCTTTCAAAGAATGTAATCGGTTGTAAATAGCTTCGTATTTTGTTCTAAGTTACCTTCTGAGGTTTGCAAACTTAAGATAAAGTTGTCATCTGGATTCAGGTGCCACATCCTATAGTGTGCAAAAAAATAAAAGTAATAATAAAAAAGTCAGAAACTAGTCAGAAGGGAAAAGGAGAGGGATGTGAGGGGTGAGAAGAATTATTGCACATACCTCAAGTGTACAATCTGAGGTAAAAATAATATTTATATGGTGTTAGGGAGAGCAAGGAGACAAGCACAAAAGGAAAAGAAATTCTGCACCTACCCATATAAAACTTCAGGGATCAGAGAAGCTACCAAGGTCCAGCCAAGAAGTTTACCAACTATCTACTACTTCAAACCTTTAGAGCCTCAACAGTCTGAAAAGCACTTCAGCTTTCAGGCACACTAAGATAAAAATCCTACAGGTCTGAGCACTATTCTTCAAAGCATGGTAATAAAAGCCAGCTTGTAGAGGGTCTGCTTGAAAGTAAAGCCTTGCAGACTTAAGGAACACTTCACAGGGTGACATACAAAAAAGGCATATACTTTCAGAGGTGTCCTGTCTTCCCCCTCCCTTGCCAGTGGATATTGAATGTCACCCACAGTGTGGCCATAAGCACACACAGACACTAGTGAGTGATAAATAAAGCTGTAGGAAACTTCTTTGTGTTCCATTTCACGTACTCCAGTATATGGCTCTGACAGTTGTATTTTGGTTATACTGCTCAGGCTTCTGACCTTACACAGTAATGCATGAATCAAGCTACTAACACTCGGAAGGACAGCATCACTGAGGATGAGGTGTGTTCTGCTCTTTGTAACATAGCAGCACTTCTTCAGAGTTTTGTTCCATAAAATAGCCTCAAAAGAAATACTGAAAAAGAAAGCTTTCCTCTTCCAGAGTAAGAAAATAATAATAATAATAATAATAATCATAATAATAATAATAATAATAATAATAATGTCTTT
>WTSP01016777.1:0-21541 GCA_025331215.1 Actenoides lindsayi | reverse complement strand
AAGAAAATAATAATAATAATAATAATAATAATAATAATAATAATAATAATAATAATAATGTCTTTAAATCACTTTTATGCCAGGAAACTAATATCACTGTATTTCTACCCAACATTATATTAAAACCCCCTAAATAATCACAAGATCATTAATTGCAACATTTGTTTCAGAGTGAAGATTTTTCATTGTTCAGGATCACAAGGTGTTCTCGAAAGATTCATATGACTGAAGTCAGTTCAATTATCTGTTAGGAGATTATCATCACTTATAAAATATTACACAACTATAACTACACTGCTTCTAGTAATAGCTTCAAATTGGTATCACTACAACCAGCTTTGTTGTGCCTGAACTAATTATCCCACATCAATCACAGAAACAAAAACCCAAACCCTAAATCTCCGTTTCCTATCCCCTGAACCAGGAACACTTTGGAAACATGGATGCAGAAACACAAGGCTCTGAACATAGTCAGAAATGGAAGGAGTCTCTCAGCTAATCTCCACTCTAGAATTAACCCTCAAACAACATTCCATAGCACTGATTTACATACACTCCAAGCAAACCTGCTGAAGAAAGTGGTGCAGCTATTTTTGTCTTTGTTCACTTGGTTCAACACCATCCTCAGATGCAGCCCGTAGCACTAGCAAGGGGAAACACTTCAATGCCCACAGTCTTCCTGAGAGAACGCCCCACAGTCAGGTATTTCTGCTTCATGCTCCCCAGCATCTCCTACACATTCCAGGCTTTTTCCACAGTCAGTGGTGTTCTGCTCCCTCATCACTCTGACAACACATTCAAGCCCATGACGCAAGTGTAACTCACAAAGGAAGCCTGCACTTCACTGCTAGATTTTTGGAAGCAATGTTCCTTTGAAGGAAGTATTCCTAAGATAAGCATTCATCAGGAAAGGAGTAGAGAGCTATATCTCACAAAGTTTCAGATCCTCAAGCAACATGTAAACTTAGCATTTTGTATTAATGCTCAAATAGCAGCAGAGTCTTAAACAGGCAAAAACCTTTACAGACCACGTGCATCGGAAACCTGCTATAGAGAAAATCAGTGCCGTGAAAAAAGCAGGTATTTATATACCAAAGAATAATAAATATCTATCCATCCGTCCATTCAGAATGGAACTTACTTTGAAACATTTTAAGGAATTGGAAAGCCTAACAGATCTTAGTCAATGTTTCTGCACAAACTTGAAAGCCTTGAATATGCCCTGGGGCAAGAGTCAGACCGCTCCATTAAAAGCACCATTAGGATTAGAGTTGCTGTTGATGTGGGTGGTGTCACTGAGGACAAGAGTACAATTCTGGACATTAGATCCACAGAAGATTTGTGAAATGCCATGTCTAATCTCGTGAAAACTAAAATAAACAGAAGTCACAGAGAGGATACATTACAACAGTTTCTTCATAGTATGATAAAGGTATTGGATAGGACAGGGCAAGCCTAATTAGAAACACTTCTCAAACCTCTGGGAAGCTGCCCACTGTGCTGAGGGACTGAGCAGCAGGAACAAGAAACCTGGTTACACAGTTAATTTTTTTTTTTCCAATGTACATTTCAAACCAATTACAATATCATGTATACATGGGACTCCTATGTGCATAATATTATGCCTTTAACTATTACTCCAAGGACACCACTGGATTATGCACCTTCTGTTTTCCTTTTTTTAATTTCACAATGGGGAACACTAAAATACTAAAAGCTGAGATGAGAACTTTCTACGTTTTACCACCATTAACAGTGTTCAGTGAGACACCATTCTGCAAATATCTGTTTAAAGGCTAAGTACAGAAGAAAAAAATTAAAAGTGTTGCACACATGTATGTCTACCATACATGTAGTTTGAACATTAATGCTATTCAAAGAAATAGAAAGAATAAAGAAATTACATTTTTTAAAGAACAATTTTAGTCTCTTAGAGGGGGAAGGATCTAGAGGAAAAGAAGACAACAGAAGCTCTATTACTGTACAGCACTATGCGGTGTCATACCAAGGTCTAGAGAGAAACCAATACAACCTTTTGCTATTTAAGGTGCCAAAACAGACACAACGTAATTTTATCTTTTAAATAACTGTGTTTAGCATCATCCTTTCAATAAGCGGTCTCATGCACCAATACTTTCATCTCATTCTTTCTGTAATTTTTTTAGCAGCTGCTTTATTTTTAGAAAGTCTTCTCTATATTTCCTATGACTTTCACAGTGAATAAAAGCAAAGCAAACTTTAAATTTGCACCATGACAGATGTTACTGACTCAGAATAAAAACTCAAAACCTCCCTGGGTGACATGGTGATGGAGATTGTTACAGCAAGTCTCTAAAGTCCACATGGACAAAACCCAGTAAGATTTAAAAATTAATAGACTGCATTGTCCATTCAGAAAGAACCAAAAAAAAAATAGTTCAGAAACCATTAAATTGCAGCATAAGTTTGGCTTAACTCATAACTAAATAGGAGAGAACATATGCAGCTGGTTCATTTATTCATCTTGCATATCTCCACCTAAACATCACTGTGGTTTTATAGAAGAGCACATCGATAAGAACAGGACCGCTTTGTCATATGGATGGTTTGTTACCAGCATGGCAGTAGCTTCAGTGTAAACTTCTGAACTTACATCTGGAGGCTGAGCTAATGCTTTGCTCTTACAGTTGAAGAGTTGACTTTGTCTTCTAGCAGCTTATTTTCTCCTAAGAGTTGGGGTGTCTGCTCCCTTTCAGCTGAGAAGCTAGCAGTCATCCACTAGAAGACAAGATAGGGACCCCCTAGCTATTCATCTGATCCATGGTTCACGTTTTAGGAATATTATCCAAACCCAACAGCAGCAATTTATTTTCAGCTTTCCCAAAATACATGGGCTGACAACACAAGGCAAATAAATAATAAATAAAGCAGCTTTGATTTTAGATGCTTGAGACTGCACCCGTATTTGTTTGCTTGTTGGTTTTCTTTTTTAAAAAAAAAAAAAGAAAGAATGAATGTCCTATGAAATAATAGGAGTGAAGTGAACATTCAACATCTGGAGAAGAGATAAAGCAGACCCCAGTAATGTTTTCACAACACAGTTATCTAAAAGCCCCCACCCACAGACACACATGTATTTGGAGGGGAGGGAACACACAATCTTATCGCCACCATTCATTTCCTAGGAGTCATGCACTGAAACTGTTTCATTATCTAGGTTAAAAGGTTCCCGTAAAGCAGGACTGGAAAAAAATAGGAAAGATTTCTGAGAATACTGAAAAGTTATTTTAATATTAAATAATCCATTTTTAAGCTGTGTGCAGAAGTTTGTTTCACCTCCTGAGAGTACACAGTAAACAAGGAAGCTAAACAGCTTCTGAGTCCAGGCTGCACCTTCCCCGTTCCCAGGTGTGGGAACCTTGCGTCTATTAAATTCTTAATTAGTTTCCAGAAACAGTTTTTCCAATTAAAAAAATCATTTAATACTTATCCATCTGGGCGTGAAATACTTCGAACAGCGTATCTGAATTCTGAGCTAAAAAAGAGAACATCCCCGTGCTGACAGCCCCAGCTCCCAAGCCACCAGGGGCCAGCACACCCTGCAAGAAGCACCTCACGAAAAGAGCATCGCGAATAACACCGCTTATTTCTGTTAGCATCGTTTCCTTCGGGATCCCAGGGACTGCAGCTGATCACTGCTCCAAACTTGTATTTCAAGGAATTGACAGGATTTAAGACAGTCAAACAGAAAGATGCGTTTCAGCACCAGCTTTCACTGCCCTGTGACAGTCTGTCACTCGCTCAGCAAGCTCAGCATGCAGATAGGCTAACAGACAGCGGACAGGGAAACCAGACATCATTTATCCAACTGCTTTCCCAAACAATATAATGTACATTCAGGAATTTATGTACCTCACGTTACTAACAATTATTCAGAGAAAAACAGATATTAATTGCCTTCAAAATACAGATAGTACTGCTATTCCCCTCAGTGAACTCATCCATTCGATCTCAGCCAGCACCTCTCTCCTTGCTCAGCGAAGACAAACTAACTAAAAAACATGTACCAAACCCAATGCATTTTCATTTTGCTCCTGTCAGTAATGTCACTTTTGTTATAAAACACGCAGCTTAGATTTAAAGCCTTACAGATGAAGCATACGGATACCAAACATGAAGCCAGCAGCCCACATTCAACGCAGAAACAGATGGGTGCCCATCTGCCCAAATGCCTGGTGAAATACCTCAGGTTGCACAGAGGTAACAGCACAGCAGTAGATGATACTTGACCCTTTGAGTTACTTATTTTTAAGCCACTCCTCAGAAGCATTACAAATGAGACACCGGTCAATTTATTACATGAGTACTAGGTATTATTACAGACCTTCCATGCAAGTTGCAATTATGTTCTTTCTGACCAATGATACCATCTTCTTCATGGTACAGTAGGAACTGAAATACATTTTCAGCTTTTCAAGTTAACAGCTTCATAATTTATGTGGCAGATGTGCAAGACAAACTGCACAGAAAGAGATAAGCCAAGAAAAACATCCTGATGGCCACAAATGAATTACAACTTGTGGGAGGAAGGAACTATAAAGCTATTTCCTGTGCCTTACAACTTCTAATCACAAAAGACTACCAAGTAAACAAGATAACCCAAAATCCACCACACACACACTTTCAAAAAGACCAGTGACCTTATGAATTGAAGCCTATTAGAGAACTCGGATCTCTCATTTATAGAAACCACCACTGCACATGGCTGAAGACTTCCTTTCAAAGTTTCCCCCTCCTTGCAAAAGTTACTCAATTGCAGCTTAGGTAATTGCCACACTACACCTGAAGTAGGTTTTACAGATGTTGGGAACATGAGGCAACTAATTACATTACAGTTTTAAAGCATATTTGTGCAAGGAGGGAACACTTCACCCCCCAAGTTGATTTAAGACTGATTTAATCTCTTCTACTGCAGATTCCCTGCTTTCAAACTCTTCCATAAAACCATTCCTTGTGGTTTACAACAGATATGTGGCTGCTTTAAACATCTTAATTAGTCAACAATTGTAGAGTGGCAATATGTGGTGGTAAAGAACTTCTCAAACTTACTGAGGATGTTGCCATGTTAACACTATCAATTGTAGTTTTGAACCATCTCTCTATAAACGATTTCTTCATGTAAAGCCGAGGCCCAATTCTTTGTTTCCTCATTCTTTATGGAATATTTTGGTTCCAAGTGTTCATGAGCATCCTCTGATCTTCAACAATCGGACTACCTTCACTTCAAATACACATTTCCACAGTTCCATTTTTAAAGGCTTAGTAAGTGTTGTCATTTTGTTTATAGCACTTCATTCAAAAAACCTTTTTTAAAAGGTGACTTCCCAAAATAAATGTTATACTCCAGCAGATAGAACGATTCAAAATGCTTCATTTGAAGTTACATTGTAAGAACACCACAAAAGTATTGCCATTGGTTTTCAGTATTAGCATTTAGGTTATTTTTTTTTAGTTCAATTTTTAGTTGAAATTAGAGTACAGTAACACCTAAAGCATTATTGTGACAAATTTGATTAATGTTATGCCTGAAATCAATTTCACAAACAAGTCGGGGCGGGGGGAAAAACTGCCTTTCAGGAAGCATTTGACACTTTGGTGGGATAGTTACAGGCTAAACCAGCAACTCTGTTTCCAATTGGGACAGAAAGGCCTCACTGTCACAGCCCACTGCAAGGTTTCTGTCTCTTGGCACTCATCTGAGCATGCATCTGGCATATCAGATTGAAGTCGCTGCTTGGTAGCTCCTTTTCCTCTGGATTTAATTGCTTTCAAAGTTCAATATACCATGTTTAAACAATAGCAGACATATAGTAATAAATAAATAAAAGGAATTATAACACTTTGATAACCTTTTGTAACTGCAGAACTAAAGAGATTTCCACATCTATGCCGTAATCACATGACTAGATGAATTTTTGCTCAGTCCTCAGACTTACTTTGCTACTCAGCTCCTCACACCTCACTTTTTTCTTCTGTAACAAACACACTGCAACAACTTTAAAAGTATTTTTAGAGTTAACTACATTCTTAACAGAATTCAATTAAGATTACACTTCCTCCTTCAATCCTCAGCAAAAGCCACTATGTATTTACTGCCAAGTGATGCATCTTTTATTTTTTCGTATTTCTGATCCAATCAGGTAACATGATTTATACCAAAAATAAATGTTTAACCAAGTAGGACAAAGAGGAAAAGAAATTTCATTACAAACACACTTTCTCTAGAATGCTTTTTATGTGATGAAAATACGAGCATGAAAAAGTCAATCCCAATAAACACTGTTAAGACAATTATAACAGAAAACAAAAATTTGAATATTTTATTTTGGGAGAGACTGAAACACCCTTAACCACTGCTTACACACTCCAATTAACTGGTTTTTGTACTTAGTTGCATTCATAAAACATCAAGAGTAACTTTCCCTGAAAATAAAAAGCTTGTTTCAGGTGTTCATAAAGTGTTGCATAATCCACCTTCTGAATAAAGTACACACAAAGTATTAAGATACCATTTTCAAGCCCACAGCTCAAGTGGTTTAAGTGTGTACAGAAACCTTCAAGAGATAAAGCGACTCTCAAGTACTTGCAGACAATGAGCTTCCAGGATTGGGGCAGAGCTTTTTAATGTTGAGAGAGAAGTATTTATAAGAATGGCATCTTACCCTTCTTTCAAACCAGGAATTAATATTTTTTCAGAGGACATGCAAGGCCATTCAACATGAGGCAACACTAAGCTTTGAATGTGTGTTAACTTCAACCCACTCGAGTACCTCAGACTTCCTATTTTTGACCATAAAAACTGAATTGTAAAAGACCCAAACTTTCCTTATTCAAAGAATTATTTTTCCCCAAATATTTGACAACTGACAGAGTATTTGGTGTGGATAGAAGAATGCACATGCAATAACACAGAGTTTAATATTGCCAAACCCCACACACCCCCAACATTAATGGACCATGCTTAATGATCCTTGCAGTTTCAGCTATCCCTTCATTGCAAGCTGAGTCCCATTAAAACATTGCCCTAATTCCAAATTTATTACAAATTAAGCATTACTCTAAACACATGCTAGCTATTCCACTAGGGAGGGCTGATTAAAGTTTAAACAATGCAGGCGCTGAAGCTTTTAACACAAAAACCAATCTTCCTCTGCTTCTATATAATCACTTTGGCACCACGACATCTTGTACACCCCTGTACTCTGCAATATCGATCTCCTTCTGCAATCATTCTGAGAGGAATAAACCTGAGTACAGATAACTCCTTCAAGCCAACAGTAAGCACCTATTACAAGCTCTTCTCTGATCAGACCCGCAGGCAAGGTACAGGTAAGGTTACCAGATCTGTCTGGAGTCCTGCTCTGAAAGCACTACCCTTGTTCCCTCCAGCCTGACCCAGGGCTCCAATTCCTGACAGCTCCTCTCCCTGCCTCTTCAGGCTCAAGGCACCCAGAGTCAGACAACAGCACCCCAACTGCAGGTGAACCATACATATCAAACACACCTGACTTTTACAACCCAAGTTGCACTCTAGCCTAGCTCTGAAGGGCTTGCAGCTTCCTTCTACCTTCAACTACAGAGCTATGACTCTACAGCTTCACATTTCATCTATGATGCAGCAAAGCATTAACATCGTATAAGAAAGTCTGAGACATGTATTTCAACAATAGAATCTATAAATATGGACCAAGTAGCAGGTGAAGCAAGTAAAACTTTCAACTGCTGGTTGTCCTTGTGTACAGCTTTGTGTCCTGGCAAATGCCTGGGGACTGCACCGCACTGTAGAAGAAAAGAAGAGCAAGCAAGTTCACACAAAGTTAACAAATTGAAGGCTCATAACAAGTTGTTTTCCTTCATTTAAGTGTCTTTCAGCAGAATTGCCACGCAGAAAGTATTCAGTAGGAGAGACACATTTGAGATTACTATCTTCAACTTCGTTTTTCTAAAGTGAGCCACGTTATCATTTACTGATCCTGCTTCTAAACATGCTGGAATTTATTCTATATTTGCTGTTTACAAAAAACCTCGAGCTTAACATCAGATTTCAGGCCTTTTATTTCCTGAAAATAATTAAAATAAAATCAGAAAATTAACATTGATGCCACTACTGAGAAGGCAATCAGCTTCTCTTCTTACAATCAGTTCCTTACAGTCTGCTTGCTCACTACCTGAATCTGAAAGCAAGAACTGTTCCACTGTTCTAAGCAATGCTACAATACCTGCTACACTCGATACCTTTAATGCATCTGCAGTTTCATTTCATATCCAATACTGAAACCCAATACAGACCATTACATCTGTCAGACCATCTAAGGAAGATGCTGTCTTTAACTAAGACTATCTGGAGTACATCCGGATGCAAGAACCTTATTTCTTCACTCCACTACAGACAGCCAAGGCCCTATAAACTTGTGTTTCAGTGTCTCCAGGATTACCTCTTTCTTTCTAGGAAGGAAGCTAGCTATTCAAAAACTAAGTCATCCCCTGCCCTTGCTAACTAGGATAAACAAGAAAATCAACATCTAAATTAAAGTGCAATTAGCACTTCAGTCTCCCAGTGAGTACTTTGTACTACTATTTGAGCATAAGCAGGGCTGTGCAAGGAGAAACCTGTTCAGTATTGTAATCTCCAGTGGTGTCAGAAAAGATCTATTCTATTGTGTGAAAAAGGAAAGGGAAGTATGCAGTGATAATTCTGCACAACAAGCTGTGAACACCCAGCAGTTTATACCTAGGGGCAAAGAATTCAGGGGGATTCACCTTTGGCCAGTGCTCATCTAGTGGCCCTAAAGATGCTCTCTGACTTCCTGCTTCCTGTTCGAACTACGCTGTATGCCATTCCCCAGCTCTTCTTCAAACTCGCTCACCTATCTTGCTTTTGTTTTCACATGAGAATGACCAGCAACTCTAAACTTTCCATTTTCTTCAAATGGACATTTCAGCTTTCTGGAACACACGTTTTTGCTTTGAATCTTTTCCTTAACCCTTCTCTTCACCAATGAGGTTTCTTTTTCATTTCTGTCTTTTACTAGCTCCTTGGTGAGCAAACGACTGAAACCCCCCACGTGCACTGTTGTCAGTACAAGCTGCTGATGCAGTGGGTATCCAACCTACCCAGGATACACGAAGTCACCCATCGCTATCACGCTTCCTGCCCACACCACCTCTGCCACCCACACCGGGTGGGAGGGTATCAATACAGCCCTCTTCCTGCTCTTGCTCTGCCCTCACACCTTCCGTCCTGGATTTTCAGTTCATTGGGACTGACTGGTTGACACAGTTTGTCTGTCAATTTGGACTGAAAAAGTTTCCTTTGGTGTGTTGCTCCTCTGTCCAGCTGTGCCCATCTTATTTTGTGCTTGCCCTGTAACAGAGCCCTGCTAACCACACTGTTTTAAAGTGCAACACTGACAGAAGATTTATCAAATATTTTCTGAAAAAAATGTTTAGTGTTCCACCTTATTCTTCTGTCTTCTAAAATCTGTCTTATACCAAGACAGAGACCCTCTGTAAGAGATGTATGTCTCATACAGTAGACCTATGTCTAGTTTTATTATTATTTACTGGGTCTCCTAGAACTGTTACTGGGATATGATATTTTAGTCCTGTTTGCCATGAACAAGTCTTTGATCTCAGGTGGTCTTTAGAAAGACAAAACTGAAGTTTCTCTGTAACCCAAAATTATTAAATGCCAAATTTTTTTTTTAATTTATTTTTCTTGTAGTAATAAAATGCATGAGGGAAAGCAAACATCATTCTTCCCAAAACACAATGGGGAAAAAAACACTTGCACAGGATGTAAATCAATTCAAATGCAGCTCATAGGAATGGCACAATTACTCAGTTTTCACCTTATTATACTGCAGCCAGTAAACTAACAAAAAAACCCCTGTTTTAAAAAATAATCTAATCTTTTCCTATTTGTTCATCCTCTAATAAACCCAAATTACTATGTTTCTTTCCTGCTATAAGTCTATTTAAGAATAAAACGCAGTAATCATAATCCTAAATAGGCTAAATTAGCTTAATACCTATTTTCTTTTGTCATTCAGTTCTCTATGAAGGCTGGTTACAACCTAGAAGCAGTTGGACAAAGTAACTTTGGCTAATAGTTAATGGTAGTGTTCTCTACAGCCATTCACAGCAGAATACCCCAAAATGGACACAAGCAGTAAGAACACACCATTCAGAATAACTGAAGTATTATTATATCATTATATTAACATTCATTACTTCATTAACATTTTCAGATTGGTAGCTTGGCAAACTAAAAACCCCCAAGTTCACAAACACACGTTTTTACTCAAAGCTAATGTTCTTTTGTGGAATGAGTCTTGTAAATTATATACAAATTAACTTTCAAAATGCCAAGCCATGTTTATTTGTGGAGTATAATGATGTTTCCTCTCCTTTCATAGGTATCATTTGTTAAACTGGTTCCTCCAGGAGATCAAGTAACTCTTATGTCCTAAAAAGGTAACAAGAGCTGTTTCATCTGCCTCAGAGCTGCAGTTTCTAGTTCCTGTCCACAGATAGTAATTTCAATTTACACTGTGTATTTACAACAAACCAATTTCACTATGATTCAATACAGGAACTATTTATTTATTGCTCACTAATGGTAAGATTACTGGATTTTTATGATTTAATGTCTGCAGCTACAGAATTTACAGAATTACTCTGTAATTAACAAAAACCTGCCACTGACAGCTTAAAGGCTGACTCCACTTTCCAATTAGAAGTCTATTAGCACTAAGTTTTTAAGCTGTCTCCAGAAATGCGATCAACTCTTTGGTAGCAAGGAGAGATAAACCACCGTGATGGGAGTTAACTCATTTAGACAATAAACACCTTTGAACAGAGGGGCTTTTTTCCCCACCTTTCTATTCATAACCAAATGGAGGAACAGTTAAAATAATTAAATAATCATCAAAACAAGGAATAATGAAAAAGTGTCAGCAATCATTAAGGTTTCTGCTCTATTTGCAGGTGTAAGTTCTCAAGAAAGTGTTTTATTTTCCAGAGGCTGCATCCACCCACTGCAACTCCGATAAAGTGATCTAAGGTTATCAAAAGCCTTTGTCTCCTCTTCACAGCCAAAATGGACTCAGCGAAACCTTTAACTGAGTAGTCTCTCAAAACACAAACCACACACCTCCCAAGAATCACACAGGGATGTATTTGTTCACTAGATATAAAGTTATGCCTTGCGAGGAAACACTGAACAGTCTGCGATGTACATTAGGATGCTTCTGAACAGCTTGACAGGATGGGAAGAGCAACCAACAAGAAAACCATTTATTGTTATGACTCAGAATGGAGCAGAGAAAACACACTCCCTAACTCCCAATAGGTCTCATTATTATTACAACAGATTAAAAAAAAAAAAACAGGTCAGTCTCATTAAACAAGTTAAATACACACTAATATTTCTAATTGTATCCCAAATGAACCAGTTAATATATATTAAGCATACAATCAATATTTCACTGGTTAGGATAGGACACACTATTCAGATGAGGGGAGGGAAGAGTACAACAGCTTCGAGGTGGTTTCCTTAAAACACATAAATGCACACTAGTAATACTGGTCTTGTCACAGTTGCGTTTTTGGTGGCAAACCAAACACCTTCAAAAATTTAATTTATTGAAAATTACAGTCTACATAGAATGCTACTCTCACCACTCTGTAATAGCCAAAATATATACTACAAGTATGTCTAATATAATGGAATTGAAAGCATTTCGTATGAAGATGTGTTGGATCCCAAGATCACTTCCAGCTTGAATCATTCAAAGCAGCACCACAAAAGACACACAACTGTATTTTGTTCTATATCCTTTCTCCCAAATTTGGACCCAAGAATGGAACCAAAACCACTAATGCATATCCCCCAACACTGCAGTGATACAAACATAGAAAGGTTAACTCGGGAACCTGAAGTAGGGATATACAAAATAGAGGAGTAACCTTAAGAAGTTTAAACCTAGAACTTAAAATCTGTGATCTTTTAGAGCAGTTTTGCAGCTATCAACAGTGCAGTTTCAAACAATAAAGTTCTGTAAAAACGCATTATTATTATTAAACACAATTAAAAAGGGTCCCAGCCTATCTTCCTGTCCTTTCCCCTCTGAACACAAGTGTTTGCAGTGCCAGAAGCAGCTGGGCTGCCAAATCAGTTATGAACCCTAAAAGCTTGGCCTGTTTTGGTTGGGTTTTTTTTGTTTTATTTTTAGCTATGTCATCAAGACAGCACAAGCACATACTGAACTACACAGCAGCAGTGTAAGGAAGGCAGAAACGGTGAACAGACAAGTATAAAAGTGTGACATCCTCTTTTAGTGGAAGAATAATCTTAGAGCTCTTCAACCTGCTTGTGAAACCACATGATAAAGAGCGTACCTCAAGCACTGAGCTTGTACCTTGCCCTCCTTTGCCCCCAAGCCACTTATTCTTACCCAAATACCATTCCTTCCTTTATGCCAGTACAAATATTTGTGTGGCCATGGAGTTAACTATACTGGGGAACGGATCCAGTGGAGAATTAAATTGGCAAAAACAACTGGTTAGTCTGAGAGATTCTCTCATCAATCAGAAAGCATGCGAGTGCCAGCAAAAGGGGAGAGAAGCGTGCAGCCTGTGGCAGATGGAAGGCTGTGAAATCTCTTTTACCAACAGCCTACGCTTACACTGACTGAAATTACAACCTCAGATTTCATGGTTTAGACTTTGTTTTCATATTTGTGATAGTACTGATGGCGTTTGAGACTTCGGGGTAACTACAAGGGGAGACTCAGCCATGTGCTCCCATGTCCTCCACTTAGAGTAGCTTTCATGGTCCCTCTCCCCTTCCCTTCCAGCTCAACGCTGCTTCCTCAGACATGTGACACAAGCACTTGTGCAGCTGTATGGCAAGCAAGTCTAAGGAGCTAATCTACCTTAAAATCAAATAACCTACAATTTCCTCTGGGGAGAGAGTCAAAGGAAGAGAGAAAGCTTCCTGCTGGATGTGTTCCTCTACCTGTTCCACTGCACAGCAACCCAAACCACCACACTTACATAGCACATGATGCAAGAATAAATAAGTAATGAATACTTATTTTCCTAGCAGTTACTGAGAAAAATACTTGGAGAACCACAGCCTACACACAGCTTTCTGGAAAGATGGGAACTACCAACTTGTAACAATTTCACGTGACCTTATCTGAACAGACCCTTGTACCTTAAAAAAATAAAGTACACCCCACTTAGAATTGGGTCTTATTTTTCAGAGAGGCAGAGGAGAGGGACTGTTCTGTCATGAAAGATTTATGCTCTCCTACACAATTCTTTTTAAAGAGACTCCAGAGCATCCTTAAAACAAAGTTTTAGCTATACTACAGCTGTTTACTCCAAATGGAACAGGTAAATAAAACACATGCTCCTAACTGACAGAAGGCAGTTGTCAATCTGTCTGTAACCGGGCCCATATTTGACCTATGTCAGTAAGATCCAGCACACTATAAGGAGCTGGAAAGACCCATCACAAAACGGAATAGTTTGTTCACTTGGTACATTTGCTGTTAATTTGGGTTTTCATTTTCTTGCCCTATATAAGTTTTGCCTCATGAATAAAAAAACCCCAAACACTGAGATAAGCATTTAAACAAACTCTGAAAAACAGTCAGCTTTAAGCAGAAATTTATGCTATTGTATACCTTTTAGTAAAAAAGCAATTAAAGGGAGTAGCTGCCCTACTTTTTCCAGAAAACAAGGAGTCTGTTTCCCACCGCCCTGTTCTAAATACTGTCTTAATATTAGTTTTGAACACACAATGGTAATTTGGAAATTGAAGTTTCACATCAAACACATGCCAGCAAAGTATCTGGAACATACTTGAAGCAACAGGTCATGTTCTTCATGTTGCAGATGAGTTTCTTACCTTCAGATGAGACTTCTTATAGCTTGTGGACAAGCTGTATCAAAGTTAGGAATAAAGCAGTGAGAGAAGTTTCAAAAGTTCCAAAATGAAGCACACAACTCTTAAGATCACTACATTTTTGTGTTTTAAACCTACCATCTTATGAGACAATGTTTCACTTGTTCCCCAACATCTCCTCTTTCTGTTTTTACAAAAGCTTGTCATTTTCATATAAATACAGTAAGTCATTTAAAACTTGAAATGAATGGAGGCTGATAGAAAAATCAGATTAGCATTTCAAGACTGCATTTTAGGATTACTGCGATGCTTGGAGTTGCACCTTGAAACAGGCAAGCCTGAGGACAAAAAGCATTACTGTGCTCCACATTTGCACAATGCTTGGGAAGTAATTATACCTTGTCTATGAAATAATGATGCAAATCAGCTGGTAATTTATAATACACTAGCTGGCAACACAACCAAGAGGAATTAGCACAGAACTGAGTTAAGCATCTTGATCCTTTTGACCACAGTTGCTCACAGAGATGTAGGTAAGGCTCTTATCTTTGACTAGATTCATTTACTTCCCAAGCAGAAGCCTAGGCTTATTTCTGGCAAGGCAAAGCTATGCTTTAAAAATACTTCAAGGATGTAAAAATTGTCACACACACAAGCACATCATTTAGATTCCTTGATAATACATAAGACTAACACCTTAGCCAGCCTTATGCAACAGAATACAAACTGTTGTTAGCCTCCACTGAGTGTAAAATGGCAATAATACACTCGAAAGAGCCCTAAACAAAAGCACCGTTTGAAGGAGCGTGTTGATGAAACTTTTATGTTTGGTCACAACTACCTTTTGCTAACTCTTAATGTATACTTCAGCTTGTAATATTTACCTACTTTTGATTACTCCACCAGCTGAATATTCAACGAGAAGAACGACATATCTCCGAGCATGAGATAACAGAGCATAATACTTTCACAGATGCCTATCGTCTATATTAAATTACACGGCCCAAAGACTATAATAATTTTTACTCCTTATTAAAACCAGCAAATTTTTGGAAGTTTTTTCAAAGAAAGGAGAAAAATCCTAAGAAATAAGTGCTGTGACAAGTGCTTGGCAGACACAGCCATGCACTGCTGCAGAGCCAAATTATATGTTCAAGTATACTCTTCCTTTGCATTCCCGAGATTATTTCTTCTCTCTCTCACTCTCAGTTAACCAGGCAGAGGACAAGTGCTTACAGGGCTGGAGATAATAATCATCACCTTGCCTGTAATAATGATACGAAGTGCTGTTCTTAAAGCAGTTATCAGCAGGACGTCTCTTAAGCAGCAGTAGGAAAATAACTCATGCAGTGAGGGTTAACTGTCCTATACATAAACAATGGAAGCATTCACTGCTCTGAACATATTGCTTACGCAAACCGAAATAAATCTTAAATATAAAGAAAATTAAATGATCCTGGAATCGCAGCAAAGGAATTTACAGGAAGGTCAGATGGCAATGGACTAGTGTTAGACAGTTATTTACCCCTTTTCTGGATATACTGTATGATGGATCATTTACCATAACAGTCGCTGTTACCAAAGCAGAAAACAGCACCTCATTACAGAAAGGCTCCATGGTCTGGGTGGACAGACCCAGCAACTGTAAGAAAACTGCCCGTAAATAAGAACAATTATGGGCACATTAAAAAAAACCAAACATATATATATATAGTTTAAACCCTCAAGCCAAGTATATATAGGATCCTGCTTATATGTTGGTCAACCATGAGCACACTACAGGCAATAGCAAGTGAAAGTTAACTGTACACCACGCAGTTGCAGGGTAAGTTACTGCAACACATTTACCATATTAATAAGTATAATGCAGACACAGCACGAACCAGCAGACAACAACATGAGACTGGGAGTTAACAGTTAAAACTCTGGATTTGCTATCAACTCACTTGACACAATTGTCTTTTTAGTTTTTCCTCATCTGTGAAGTGGGGATACTCCAGGAAACTCAGCTGCAGTGCAAGCTCTCATTGCCATGCCATGCTTTAGGCTCCAACAGCTCGGAATGGCAGCGACAAGCAGAGCAGTAATTCACTTTACCGAGAATTTCCCCTTCTCTTTACAGCTTGTACACCTAGAAGTACCAAAGAAAACGTGCTGTTTACTAACTAAAAGAACTTCTCCTCTGCCTAGTTACATCGGAGCTGATGACAACAGCTCCTCCTTTCTCTTCCACTAAAAATCCTTCCCCCTTGCACAGATGGAACATCAGAACAATTAAGACAGGACCCTAGTGCCTAACTCTACAAACAGCTTCTCAGGTGTTACAAATGCTTCAAGCACTCAGTGCCTGTACAAGCATTACACATGGTTCTAAAGTTCTAAGTAAGAGAATTTGCTCTCCCTTTCAAAACAGCTTAAAATATTACCTACTTGGGCAAGTCATCAAACTTGACGAAGGTATGAAAACATAATTCTGTAACACTTCACTCCCACTCTGCAATACAAGGGAGTGCAAACGCATTCCCGTTGGGTCACCAGAAAGGTGTGGCTAACAGGAGTACCAGCAGTTAGGATTCAGCTAGGTGGACAAACAACTGAACTGGAAGGGGGATGGAAAAGAAACAGAAAGGTGGTGGCTGTCATATTCCTAATGCTGGAAAGAAATTCACAGGCTCTCTCCTTTTTCAGTACACATCCAAGACACCCATCCCATCCACCATAACTAATTCAAACGAACACCTGCATCATACCATCCTTACTACATACAGATCTGTCACCATCACCAAATTTTTAATTAGACTGTTTATTACAGTTTGATGTCTGGAAGGTGCTTAAAATGAGTTCTCTCACATTCTGGTCATGTATGTAGAAGATCACAAAAGCTAAGCATGGCAATGAAATTCTAAAGAAAGTAGCTGTGAAGTCTTATCATATTGTGTGTGACACAGGCAGCAACCTAATCTCAATGGGTCCAAAGGTCTTCCATCCTGCTTACTGCACCTCCTACCTGTCCAAGACAAAAACTAGTTGGCAAAAACATTGCTACAATGACATCTCGTATCACGATAGGAATTATTGTTACAAGGAGTCCAACTAGCCTTGCTAAGTGTATGTGCACAAATGCTGTCACAGAAGCACAGAATCATTTGGTTGGAAGAGACGTCCGAGTCCAGCTGTTAACCCAGCACTGCCAGGTCACCACTAAACGATGACCCTCAGCACCACATCTACACATCTTTTAAATACCTCCAAGAACTTCTGCTTTAAGCAGAAGAGCCTTCTGTCAGGTTAACAACATACAGTAACATTTCAGGAACATAAGAATCAGCAGATTCTGCTTCAAAAAAAGAGAATTAAACAAAACTAGAGAGAGATGATGGCCTGGCTTTTGAACTTGCCACAAGACCGAGCTTCTACCTTTCTGCTTCTGTCAAGCTAAAAATTGTTTTAGTGGGGTTTCTTTACATTCTTTGTTTTCTTTTGAAAAAGTCATGGGGTTTTCTTTGTAGAACTCCCCTTGAAATTTCAGAGGTAACACAGAGCACAACACATACTTGTCTAGTAAGATTAAAAAAGGCCATTACCAGGTTGCATAATACTCTAGTATTTCTGTAGCCAGGACACCAGAACTGTACCTCAGGGACAAGATCTTTTGGAAGTTCTGCTATCACACAGTAGGGAGATACTTGTTTGGAGCTTTGATGGTTTAATTATCAAAGTACAGATGCACCTACACTAATAAAATTATGGCATTTCTCTTATAAGCTGCTTCTATGCAGTACCAGCAAGCCTGCAGTTCTTTAGTCTCATGCAGCTCCCGAGCCGTTCAAATGCAACCCTTATCCTCAAGTTTCATCACAACTACAGTCAGGGCTGCAGCAGGCACAGGGTAACCTGAGCCCCCTGCTGCAGAACTTCTGGGACTACTGTCACCAGGTCATCCAGAGACAAAGCTGCAAAACCTGCTGTTCAACAGAGCAGTGGGATAGCTGGTGAGCAGCATGCTTCCCACCGGCCAAACCTCTTAGAGCTCATGCTCCCACCAGCTGAAGTATGCAACGTGTGCCTCTGTACTCTGCCACGTTAAGGTGTTGGTATGCAGCTCATTAGGGCAGAAAAATTGGCCACCTCTTGCATATAATGCTGAGGCTACAAATTTCTACCGCAGACCTAAGCTAAGTCTGTGACAAAACAGAATCTAACAAAAAGTCTACAGCATTACTTCAGGAGTGACGCAGAACTGACACCTGACTCACTAACTTTGCATGAAGCACCACCCTGGACCTGAGCCATCAGAAAACTCTGCCATTTAAACTGAGTTTACTGTTATAGAGCAAACAAGCTGAGCACAGAGGGCTGCATTTATATTCCAATTCTTGTGTTTACTTTCCAATTCAGTTTTGACCTGCTGGGAAAAAGATCCCATACAGAAGTGAACATCTACAAAGAAATGAAAAGCTGCCTTCCTCAGTTAAATTATTCACATAATAAAATAATATGAAACAGAATTTATTCCAGAAGAAATGAGAAAATGCGGACCTACACCTTCTAAACTACAAGTTAACCAGGAGCTCATCAGAAACTCAGTAATTCCACATATCTGAAGAACACTTGCACACATCACAGTAACTGGGAAGAAACCAGAGTGTAAAAGTTTGACATTTATTTAGAAATTGCAAGAATAAAGCTTAGGACAAGCAAACTTTACTAGGCATGGACAAGCTTTATTAGTTGCTGCGGTCAAACCTCAAATTCATTCACAATGTCCAGTTAGAAGCAAGGTATTACTGTTCACTCATCATTAATAAAGGCATTTAAATTTAAGAGGGGAGTTATATTGGCAACTAAGAACAATTATGTTAACAAAAGGGAGAGCAAGGCATGTTTCAAAGTATCTTGTCAAATCTTAGAACAGTCTAATAGTTTATCACAGTCTTCCTAAATTTCATATATAATAGGACCACCATTCAGTATCAAAAATAACTGTCTTATGCACAGAAATATGTAGATCTATATATTTGAATGACTAGAAAATGCTACAACACAAATAATAGAGGGGATTCTAGTGGGAAGAGAACTACAAAGCAGAACTGACCTAATGAACCTGACTGCCCAATTTCTATCACACTGAAGAAAACAGAAATACCAACCACTTCAATAACACTAAATACGAACTCTTTTTTTTTCCTGTGTATTTTGCAGTTAACTCATTTTTAGGTTCTAAAGCTTTGAAGAAATGTAATAGTTTATCATTTTCACTAGTCTTTTTACTATTAAAGTAGCCCGCAGACAATGAAAAAAATAATTAATAGTAGCTTAGCTATGTATCCTCACTTACTGAGCTTTCAGACAGTGAAAGCTGCTTTCATACACAGCTAACAAAAACATGTGAAAATTGTTTCGTACAAGGCCTCTGCTTTGAAGTACCTGACCTAACCAAGCTCTCAGCCACCTGAAGCCCAAAGAACAAGATAAACCCACAGATGAGTAAGTGGAAATTCCAAGATAAGTATCAGCTGAATATGGAACCACGACTCAGAGTTAACAACCACTACAAAGCCATCAAAAGTTTGAACTAGCAAAATTTCAAGCTCTTTGCACATTTTCAAAGTCCCCATGTAATGATATTTCTTTAAGGAAAGAAAAAGTTTCTTGCTGAATTCAGGATGTTCCTGCCACAGCATCAGCTGTTATTTATGAAGCAGATAACATCACCTCGCCTCTTCTGCAGAGAATGCTCCAAGTCATGGCCTTAAGAAGACGACATTATGACAACTCTGCACCACACACAACGGGACTGTTGATCGTGACATCTCTAAAGACTGTTTACCCTGTAGGCTCCACTTCCCTCCTGCCCCTCTTTTTTTTTTTAATACACAATCTGCTTTATTGTAATAATGTTATTCCCAGACACTGGTCTATTCAAAAAAATCTTTCTTGTTGTTTCAAATCTCCAATTCTTGCACCTGTTTTGGAAATTGAAGGTCTTTTTCAAACCAAACTTTGACGTACTCTTTGGCTTACTAACTTATTAAATATCCTTAAAAGTAAACATTTTAAGAACAGTGACAGTGTTAGAATGCTACACTGACCATTAATCCTACACAAACAAAAAGTACACAAGCAAAAAGTTAGAAAAAACTTGATATCTCTGAAAAAGTGTCCTTTTAGGTCCTGGAACTTGAGACAGGCCTATTTGGGTTGCCCTACTATATAGCTCATTCGTCAAATTATTGGAACTCCTTTAGAAAGGGCTGACTTTGCATGCAAGAGGTTGTTAAAAAGTAAACAACCTCCTCAAGAGAAGTCTTATTCACAGTGGTTTTTAATTGTCATCAGATTCTTGGCCTAGAAAAGTCTGAGTCTGGTATACAGCACCAGAAGCAAAATACTTGATTAACATGAATAAGATGCTATTTCTCCTCAGCTTGCTGTCTTTAAGCCAATATATAAAAGCAGACCAATTTAAGAACTGTTAAGAAACATAATTTAAAGCGTTCAAAATGGAACCTCAATTTTGAAACACTTGCCCTTTGACTTCTAAGGCTAGACACAACTATCAGTTCACATGATCTCGCTTGCTATATCCTAATTACAGACCTTCAACCAACTCTTCCTCTAAGTATTTCACAATTCACAGAAAAGCGCTCCAAGTTTGCTGCTAAAGAGTTATGATTTAAGGATGCAAAACATAATTTTAGGGAGTGGCTGAGAAACGTAACAATAACGTCATGTTCTCAAGCTGCAACACGGCCATCACGATAACCAAGACCACAGCCAAGTTTGCAGTGGGAGGAGGTTCTAGTCAAGGAAGTAAACTTGCAAATACCTGAGCTATTTAAATGTTTCAGGGGTGGGATAGAGCATTTCACAGCTCTACCATGCTGCACCTCTGAAAGGCCCAGGGGTGGTGAGTCAATGGCAATCGCAGTAGCGATCTGTCCTTAGGGAGGAAGAAAACACTTAGAGAGCATGTGGTGACTCTGAAAACACTATGAAAAATTTCTGCTGTACAGGTGGTTTTTTTATCCCCCTCCTTCTTTGAGCGACTTGTGTGTTTCTTCTTAAGGGCCTAGGGGCCACGGCAGGAGCCAATCCAGTACAGACAGATTTTAAGGGCTTACATACCAGAATGGGCACACCCCCCCTGTGACTCTGGCAGAAAAGGGGGTACCCAAAGAAGAAGCACAGCTCGCCAGCAGCTGGAAGGGGCCAGATAAGCCCAAGAGGAGCGGAAAAGCAGCCAGCCATAATGGAAAGGCCACGGACTAGCCGGAAAGCAGTCCCTGCCTGTCGGAGGGGCCAAAACCGTGCCGGGGGGACGAGCAAGGGGCCGTATCAGGCAGTCACTCGGGGAGCAGGGAGGAAGGCGAGGAGGGGAAGCGGAGAAAAGGGTCAGCTGGGCACGGAGTGGGTGTGAGGCAGCCACCTCAGCAGGGGGAGGGGCAGCGGCCATGTTGTGAGGGGGTGCGGGGGGAACACGGGCCCGGCTGAGGGGCCACGACCGAGACGCCCCCGGCCCCCCCCCCCCCCCCCCCCCCCCCCCCCCCCCCCCCCCCCCCCCCTTCTCCCCCCCCCCCCCCC
>WTSP01016776.1:0-42460 GCA_025331215.1 Actenoides lindsayi | reverse complement strand
TTACTATAAGGACCCATTGACCTGTTTTTGTATTTTTCATCCTGTTTGCAAAAAGCTTGAATACCCCTTGCACAGATGATAAGAGGGTCATTCTGCTTCGTGTTTGTCCAAAGAGTCCAAGGCCAGATACTCATGAATTTGTCCTCTGCAGTCATGTCTAGATTTGCAGACCAGCTGTGCTTCACCTGTGACACACCAAGTTCAACAGCATCCAGCAATCTAGAAAGCTCAATTTATGTCCTTTGAGACAAAGGAATTTGCACTTCTACCCTCTGACAGATCCCACTGAATAAGCAACAGAAAGAAACTCCTGCCAAGCTGCACAACATGCACCACTGCACTGTCAGAAACCATCCTGCTTTGTACCATAACAATAACCTTGTGCTTAACAAAGAAATTTGGGGTGTAGCATGTACAGAGCATGTTAGCAATGAAAGCAAGACACAGGAACCACAGCCAGCTGCTCTTTGTCTGGGATCCATGAGCATCCTGGACTTGTTTCTACATGCCTGTGCCAAACTGTGCACTGGTGCACAATACAGACAGAAAACCTTCAGCATAGAGCTGCTTGCTCTTTTGAATTGGTATCAACATACACACAACCAGTAAGCCTTCAAACAGTGCCTGCAAATCCAGTCCAGGACATAGCAATGTTAGTGATGTCTTCTCATCTCACTTCATGAAATCAAGGCACTGTCCCAAGCACAGGACTAACCCAGAAAGGTATCTTTTCTGATCTTGTTCCAAGGCATGTTTCTTTACTCAGTCCACTCCATGCAGAAGCTGGTGGGTCAATACTTCTGCTCTCTATTCTCAGTGGCTGTGGGCAATAGGATATTACCTGAGAGGCAGAAAATGTATCATCACTATCCGAAACCTTTACACCCTTGGACTACTGGAACCACTGCTGAGGGAGCAGGAAGGCAACATCTTGAGGACACTGCTATCACTATGGGATAGTATGAAGAGCATATTACCACAGCTCCTACCACTCTCTGGGCTCTGTGCTGTCCACCTGAGCTGAACTCACCCAAATTATTATAAACAAGTAATGCACCTCCAGCCTCCAGTCCTGCTGGTGCCAGCCAGACTCTGAACTACTGCAGAGGATTTATCTCTATAAGGGCATAAGCTTGGGGCTGCTTGCGGAAGATCCAGCTTTTGTCAGTTTTGTCCCAGGCCTGGGTCTCCCCAGCAGAAATTAGAATCTTCTAAATCACTCCTTCTATATTGGTGTCAGGAGCTTCCTGTGTCCAAAAAGGAAAAGCAAGGTCACTGAAAGAAAGGACATCAGGAAGATCAGGGAAGTTCTCCTTCCAGCATGACCTGTGTCTGAATCAAAGAGGCAGTGAGGCAAAGACCCCAGGAGCCCTGGACTGAATTTTTCATCCTCTACATGCTGGAGAAATTGTTCATGAGCACAGGGCAGGCTCAGAGGACAATCCCAAGCCACTGAAGTAGCTACAGAACTGATTGCTATTACAGAGAGTGCAAGGTTGGGTCAAAAGTAAGGTCAACAACTTCACAACATAAGTCTTTCATAAGTTCTTGCTTTCTCTCAAGCTGTCTTCTCCCTTCCATCCAAGCAAACATGACTTGCAGATTGCATTTTGTTAGGGCAGTAAGGTTGATAGGTTGATCTATTCCAATAAAGCCTGGGACACTTAGGGAGAGTGTCTGCTCCTGCTGCAGAGAAGATGAACTCAGATGCTCATGCGTGCTTGGAGGCTAGCCCTTGCAAAGGGATCTCCAAAAGAAACAAACAACGGTAGTCTCTTTTGGCTTGCCCCAGGAAAGATGTGGATGGAAGTCTCTAAAGAAGGTTCCAACCCCTACAACACATAAGAGAAAAAGAACAGCAAAGCTTAGTTTGACTTTTCACCTGAATATAAGGGAAAGGAGATAATGCTCAGGTCCTAAGCAATAGAGGTGACTACAGCATTAAGTCCTGGGGAAGAAAAGAGAGCAATGCTGGGTGATTGCTGGAGGAGCAGAACTGGCAAAGCATTGAAAAAACAGCTCTCAAAGCAGAAGGATTAAAAGAGACAACAATTTAGCACTGCCTCTACAAGCCACACTTGGCAGCAACAGGCTGGTGGAGAGTCATTTTGGGAGGCTGTTCATGGATTTTCTGGAACCAATCTACCTCGTGCCCACATCATTGCTGCAAGGGCTGCAGTTCTGCCCTTTTACACTCATGTGTGCCTCACACCCAGCTAAGATGTAGGCAGACTCTAGCAGATGGACTACTTGGCTTTGTTTGTGGTATCTCATACCTCACAGCCACTGTTCTTTCCAGTATCTCTTCCTACACCAATTCTTCCCCTTCTGCTCCAAATTCAGAAAGGTGTCTCAGAGGACAAATTCATCTCTGGCAGCCTGTTCTCCTGTATCCCGTGCTGCCTCTTCTTCCACTCATTATCAACACATTAAAAGGTGGTTGGTTTTTTGTTTGGTTTGGTTTGGGTTTTTTGTTTGTTTGTTTCTTTCTTTCTTTCTTTCTTTTTTTTTTTCTTTACAACGAAGTATAAAAAAGGAGCTCTCCAAACAGTGCAACCAGAATCTTCCCATCCAAGGTTTCTTGGTGAAACACTGAGCATAGCTCATGCTACTGTGACTGGGTATGACAACAGAATTGGGTTAGACTCCACACCATAGCAGTTTTTCCAGCATAAACTGTATCACAAACATCAGTATAAAATCAGGTCTGTTAAAAAGTTGTCTTTAAAATCTGTGTGTTGAAAATCATATCTGTAATTTTTCCTCCTTCCACACCCCATGCTGCTTTTTGGACACCTTCCAGATTTGCTTTTTGTTGCATAGTCTTCTTTGCAGAGCTTTGGCAACTGGAAGAAAGGGCAGTGTAGGGGCTTTCTGTGTAATTACAGCACTGGTAACACACTACATAACCAAACACTGAGCTGCAGAAGACGTTAACAGACTGAAAATTAATGCAGTCATTAAACCTTAGGTAAAACTCAAGTCATTAAATGATCTGTGCACATGACAAGAGTACTTCATAAAAATGAATGAAACAAGTGCCATTGGAAAAACTATAGATTTACTCCTCTCACACTCCTCTCACCTTGGATTCCCAAAGAAAAGTTTTCTTCACTGTTCAGAAATCACCCAGGCTAGCCTCAGGCACTGAGAGCATAAGTCAAGTCTTTTCCACTTCCAGGGATTACACTCTTGAAACAGACAGATGTAATAGCTAATCCTTAAAGCAACCTTGTATATTTCTCTTAAGACTCCTAATCACAAGTACGGGAAAAATATTACTTTGGAGTGAAACAAAGAGCATCTAAAATAAGCAAAAACTGACTTTGGTAAACTGCCAAGTGGCATTACTATTACATTGATCTAGAGAAACATTAGTTTCCAGCAGTACCACCACTGTAATCTCATCTTCATCTGTTTGTTTTGTTCCACCTCACAGCTTTCAAGGACAGCCACACATCAAAGTAACTCATGGAAATGGTGATGGGGGAAGAAATACGAGCTAGAATAGATGGTAGACAAGCACATCTTTTTTTCTGGGATACTTTCCCAAGAGCTAAGGCTGTTCAGCTGATTGGAGTTGGGATGTGACCCCAGTAAACTCATGATCTGCAGTCCGCATACTATGAAGACAAGTTTCACAGCTTTGTTCATTCATTCCCATGCTTGCAAAACTGGCCCTTGCACTACACTAGCTCCAAGTCTCTCCTTAGTCTTTTTCCCTTACATACACGGAGTTCTGTGTTAGACACCACAGAAATGGGCCTTTTCTTACCCCCAGTACAGGAAGACTTCCTCCTCCTGGGCTCGCTGGAGGACCATAGCTTCAAACACACGCCTACCCTGAGCCCCAGCTTTGAGACTCCTGCAAAAGTCTTTTATCTTTGACTTTTAGAGAACATTGAGCATGAATTGTCCCTGTAGGAATCATCAAGAAGCAGATGCCAACAGAGAGGGATGAGTCCAGGCTTTGGCATACATTTACACCTTTGCTCTCAGTCTTAGGTGTCACAATGTAGAGATAATGAAGCTGGTCTCTAACTGTGGAAAAGATCAGAGGAGAGGAAGAGTGTGATCATATGCTCACAGAAGCATTGGTGGGAAGGACCTCTGCAGGTCTCTCTAGTCCACCATATCTCTCTGAGCAGCACTAGCGCCAAAACTAGATTGGATTAGTCACACCTTTGGCTAGTAGAGTCTTGAAAATCTCCAAGAAAGGAGATCCCATCCTCCCATCCCCAGTCACCTGCCCCAGGGATGCTCCTGAAACTACAACTCAACCTTCCACACCTCAGCTTGTAGACAGACATTGCCTATTTTTATGTTGTCTGGCACTGCCTGACAGCCCCATCATCCATGAAACTGCCCTTCAAGTAGCTGGTGGGGGAAATTAAAAAGCAATCAGAAACCTAGGTATATTAATAAACTTTATTGTTATGAATAAACTATTCTTTACCTGTCAGAGGTGAAAGTAGGACAGGGGTTCAGGAAAAAAAATTAGCCTTGAGTGAACAACTATTTAAAGTAGCTAAACGTTGTGACAGGCAATCTGCATACACACAAAGTATTTTGTATGTATTTGAGCATCAGCTGTTGGAAAACAGCAAAGTTTTATTTTCTACACAGGAAGAAGAAAAGATAAACCTGTGCAGTCTGTTAAGCACCTCCATTATAGTATGAAAACAGCACAGCAAGAGAGATTATTTATTTAAAGCAGCTTAACTGTAATATAACACCCAAATCTTTTTAGCTCATAATGGAAATGTTTTGGGCATGAATATCCATTTTAAACATGTTTATGTCACACTTCACAGAAAGGCCAAAATTAATGTTATACCAAAAGAATTTTTCAAAGTACAATTATCTTGACTCGTGGAGCAAAGAACGTTCCTATTAAGTTTACCACCTAGGGTTTACATTTCAAATTTTTGATACTTCTTTTTCTTTTTTTTAAACTAGGTACCTCACAGATCATATCAGAAGGTGCATTAAAGATATCTTACAACTACTAGCCATAATGCCCACTAGCTTCTTTCCCTGCACTAACCCCCCAACCCTAATGCTCTGAAGGTTTACAAGTGATGTCTCCAAAGACCATGTGGAAGGTATTTTTGTGTCTGGCTAGCCTGCTGGTCTCATTGCTATATTTCTCTCCATTTAACTCCATGACTCACGTCTCTCCTCTTGCAGGCATTTCCTCAGAGACAGTGGGAAGGGAGCATATTAAAAAAACAGACTAACCAATCTCACTGCAACAGTCACACAGAAAAAATCATCATTTTCCTACACCCTGGAGCTTGCTATTTCCCTCCTCATTTTCACCAGCTTCTCAAGCCTATTTGTTGACATTCTTACAGCAATCCAATGCTCTCTGTGAGCATATGGCATCAAGTTCTGAAGTCTTACACATGCCATGTTACATTAAGCCCTGGCTGACTCGAAGCTATTCCCAGCATGATATTATTGACTTTCTCAGAGTAAGCAGTAAACCCATCCTTGGAGTTTTTCAGGCGGTTATATTAGCAAGAGCAAGCAAACATGTAAGCCAGATTTTGTTGGATGCTAATCTGTTTACAAAAACTGTATCTCAACATCTTCCTTCTTCAAAGTGCATTTCAGAGAGGAAACAGTTTATCCGCTAATTCCAAGTGTACTTTTTCATTCAGTCCTCTGCCCAGAGTATGGTAGGCTTTCTCCGCTGATTATTGCCAGAAGGACTCTTCATTTCTTGTCCTCCACCTCTCTCCCCAGCCAAGTTCTCCTCTTTTCTCCCTTGTCACCCCAACTGACATACAGATCATTGTGACCCACTCAGTTCTCAGCTCCCAAACTTTCATCCCGCTTCGCCTTTGGGTAGTAGCCTTCCCTCATTCAGCCATCACTGTGCAGAAAAGAATTTCATTTCTCCCTCAGTTGCTGTCTGTGAAAGATACCCACAGGATACAACAATATCAGCGAGGTCTGTGTTTGCACACAGAAGAAAGCAGTTCTAGTTGGCATCTACCACAACAGAGATACCTCTAGATAAGGCTCGACAAATAGTTGAGTTACTTGAGCACACAACAACCAGGAATGAGCCTGTATGTAGCAAGGAAGTCACCACAGCTCTGGATGGGAAAGCTTCTTTCCCCATAAAGTGCCAGCTCAGATTTTGCACTTGCCTGCATTTTTGCACATCAAATGTAATGCCCTTAGGAGCCTGGCATGCTGAAAGAAGAATAGTCCACTCCTCTGCCCTACTGCAGTTAGTGCCTTACCAGTGATGCAGTTATAACCATGCTGTGTTTGACCTGATGAGCCCTGGCCAAGGCTTTGTATGACAGATAAGCATCTAGGCCTGGGCTTGTATCAGCTGCACTGAAATGGAAGTGATGGAAAGGTGGTGAAGCTGCATGTAGAAGAATGTATGCAGCCAGGAGGAAGTTGGAGAACAAACATGTACTTTTCAGGTGTGCCCTTTGAGTCTGCTCCATGATTTCCAGATTCCTACATTTGGGAATAAGAAAAGCTTTTCATCTCCACCCCTTGGAGTTCGCATTGTGTCACATAGCACCAAATATCGTTCTGTGCTGCTCTAACAGAAGGTGAAAACAGACGCACCAGTTTGCACAGAAGGGTACACAGAAGGGAGCCAGGGCACAGTCCAACACCAACAGCAGTAACTACTCCTCGCACATCAGCACAAGCTGAGCTCCCAAGGAAGGATGCATCACTCCTGGCCTGGCACTGAAGGATATGCCTAGGGCCCCTCAATGAGGCTGGGGCAGAGGAAAAGGTCTTCTTGCCTGCAGACCATGAGTGCTTGTTGAGGAGCTGCAGGAGGAAGGTGGGAAGTCTGCACAGCATCAGAGATTATGAAAAAGAGGACAGGATCTTCTCCAAGACCTGACAAGAGCCTGAACACGCAACTGCACAGACAGAGGAGCATTCAGAGTCTGTACTCATTGGGTTGGGAAAAGAAGACTCTCATGATGGAAAAGTCTGGAAGCTGGTGTTTTCTGGCAGGAGGAAGGCTGCTGCTCCACCTTCAGATCAGCAACTACAAAATGGATTTGGTGCTATGGTATCAGATGAGGGGCTAGAAGCTCTGTGGAACATGGAACATGTGGACCATGGGGAACAAACAGGAGGAATTAGAAGTGTGTGCAATTACAGAACTATGATCTCTTTTGGATCATGGAGACATAGTGACTCCAGGCTCATGTGCTCTCTCTGATATGCCTGGAGGGCTGTGATGGATGGATACAACTCTTTAGGCAGAACTGGCCAGAACAACAAGGATCAGGAGTTCCCTTTTATCTGAGAGAGAAGCAGGAATGTAGGAAACTTTGCTTTGGGATGGATGATGAGTTAGCTGAGAGCTAATGGATCAGACCCTGAGCAACCTGTTTTAGTTGATGTTGTTTTAGGACTTGAACTAGACAATCCTCAGAGATGCCTTCTGTGACTCTCTGATCCATCAGCACAATTTCCTGCATATTTGTCTTGGAGAAAGTCCACATACTGAAAACAGGACTTAGCTTCCCCACAAATACAGTATGTGTGAAGCTTAGCCTCCTTTTCTCCCTTGTTCATAAGCTTTTTCTTCTCTTTGACTCCTTTCTGCTCAGAAAGGGAGACTATTAAAGAACATGTTGTACCTGCCGAAAGAGAGGACTCCAGGGGACTCACTAACCATCCAAATCTAGTCATATCATACAGAGTTCTGCAAATGACAAAGGACAGAACATGTTCAATTAATTTGCTCAGTCTCAGAGAGTGCTCCTGCACAACACAAAGGTGAGGACAAACACATTTTTCATAATGACCATGCCATGTGCAAACAACACTGCCTATTACACAAATCACACATATCTACAGTTTTACAGAGAGTTTTCAGAAGTCATTTTTTGTAGGGTTTTCTACAAGATCTCTGTGAGTGTATCCTTTATCTACTACGTGTTCTTGGCTGGCTAATGGACCATAAGAGTTATTTAAAGGTTGTTCTCTGTTATGTTGGTGTTGGCTTTTATGTGCACAGTGTGTACCTACTGCTCATTGTGCAGGAGGCATGTTACAGTGAAACTAACTCTCCTTGTCAATAACAAGGCAGAGGAGTCAGCTAACAAGTCCTATTCTCCAGTTGCATTAAAGTAAATTTATTCCACCTAATGGCTTTTGGACAAAACAGATCAAAAAGAACAGTCACCAACTCCCAGTTCGGATCCAGGAGCTTAGCATGGGTGGGTATTTTGGAAAGCTTTTATGATTTGGGGCTCAGTGAAAACCAATGATGCAATATTTGCTGTTTAGACTGAACTGCTAACCCAACGCACACAAAATGGTAGTAATTTCACCTCACATATGTTGGTCCCTGAAAAAATGAACCAAGGTGGACAGACATCTCTTAATGAAAGGGGAGCTAATCAGAGTTGTTTGGCACAAAAAGTTCTACAGTACTCACTGTACTGAGAGAAGATAGGCTCATGAATGCTTGTCTGGTACAGATGTACCTTCAGGCTCAACAGTTCCAAGCCAGAAGCTGGGAAGGTCCTTCAAAGTGGGGAAAAAAAAAAGTTTGTGCACCTCATTTCTTCTGGCCACTGTCAGAAAGAAAAGATCTGGTGCACAAGAGCTCCCTTTCCTCAATATCTTTTTTTAACAACAACAGTCCCACAGTACCTGAATGAGGAGAGCAGAACACATCCAAGTGAGAGTAACCACAGACACCAGTGATCACCAGACACATCTGTAGTGATGTGAAAAGTTCAAGGTCAGGCAGGGAAGTGAAATCAACACAGTGAGGTCAGGATCAGCAAGGTGAGTGGCATCCCTCAGAGGTTGGTATTGGGACTGGTGCTATTTAACATCTCTGTCGGCACCATGGACAGAGGGATCAAGTGCAGCCTCAGCAAGTTTGCCACACCAAGCTGTGTGGTGCGCTCAACACACTGCAAGGAAGGGACACCATCCAAAGGGACCCTGACAGGCTGGAGAGGTGGGCCCATGGCAACCTCATGAAGTTCAACAAGGTCCAAGTGCAAGGCACTGCACCTGGGTCAGGGCAATCCCAAGCACACGTACAAGCTGGGTGATGAGTGGATGGAGGGCAGCCCTGCAGAGAAGGACTTGGGGTTGTTGATGGATGAAAAACCAAATATGACCCAGCAATGTGTGCTTGCAGCCCAGAAAGCCAATCACATCCTGGGATACATCAAGAGAACTATGGCCAGCAGGTCGAGGGAGACGATTCTCCACCTCTACTCTACTCTCATGAGACCCCACCTGGAGTACTGTATCCAGCTCTGGGGCCCGCAGAATAAGAAAGACATGGACCTATTCAAGTGGGTCCAGAGGAGGGCCACAATGATGATTAGGGTACTGGAGTACCTCCCCTTAAAGGACAGGCTGGGAGAGTTGAGGTTGTTCAGCCTGGAGGAGAGAAGGCTCCAGGGAAACCTTATAGAGCCTTTCAGTACTTAAAGGGGGCCTACAGGAATGATGGGGAGGGAGTGAATGAGGTAAGACTGAACCCAGATCTCCTGAATCTCCTCCTGTGCCTTGCCCAGATCCTCTGCCACAGTACTATCTTATCCAGCTTGTACAGCTTAGGGAGAAAAAAATCATGGTTCTTAAGAGAAGGAAGTCCAGGAAAAGAATTCACCTCACTTGTTTTGTCCCACCTCTTCCCAGAGGGGTGAAGTTATCCTGCTTTGAATAGGGATAATGATATTTTGAGAGTTCTTTGAGGTTCCTTTTATTATTAATGTATCAAAAAAGAAGTGTGAGAACTTCAAAGAGAGAAGACTGCAGGGCTGAAGGGACTAATTGGAGACAGATGGTCAGATATAGGCTCTTAAAAGCGTGAAGATCAGCTGAGAACATCAGTCATTTATCTGAAAATAGCCTGAAATACTGAAAGGGGGAAATCACATCTTTCACTGTCAGTTCCTTCAATCCAGCTGCAGTCTCCAGTTGTAAAACCCAATGCAGCCCAGTAAATATGAATTTGGTCATAACTAGCACAGGACCACAGACTTTATGCTGACCTTCCAGTACAGAGTCTTAGTGAGAAACCTATGAAAGATTCACCTGCTGTTGTTATTCCCTGCTTCACCCCACCATTGCCATTTTTGCCTGTATGCTTATAATACCCACCTAAGACTTCATTCACTTTTCTTTTAATTAGCTTTTTTTTCTGCATCTGTTCAAAATTACTTTAAAATGAACAAAAGCTGTCACCTATCTCCTCTGAGCTGAGTCACAGGGTGAGGAGAGCAGGAGCAAGGGAGGAGTCACTTGAAAAATCAGCCAGACGTGAAGTAAGCCCCAGATGCCTCTCAGTGCATGGCAGCAAGGTTACTTCCAGCATGCTTCACAATAGCCTTTGCACCAAATTTGGGTCTCCTCCAACCTGAAGTTAACTTAAGGGCACTGCTTCAGGCCTCACATTTTTCATTTGCTGTCACATGAGCTCGCTCTCTCCTAGGGATCCCCCAAAATTTCCCACTTAAATAAAGACAGGCACAGCCTTAGCACATTGGGTGGCTTTCTGGGTCTCTCAGAAACCAGTTAGACAACTCTGCACATTGGCTTTCCATTTAGCTATAAATTTTCCATGCATTTCTGTTCTCCTGCACATAACCTTTCTTATTCTGGGACCCAGTAGAAATACTTCAAGAGTATTTGGCATGAGCACAGAAGCCTCATGTGAGTTGTCCACGTGAAATATTCAGCCACTTGGACTGAAGTGCTGAGACTTTCAATCCCTGATGCTCTGTGCTTTTCCAGAGAGCCCAGCCCTGGAGTAGGTCACAGTTGTCTGTCTCTGTCTGTACCTCCTTCTCAGCAAAGCCGCACCCTGCTATCCCTCACCACCACAACCCCCATATTCTGATTCAAAGAGCCTGCCCAAACCTTACACATCTGCTCATTGGAGAAAGGGAGACATCAGGCCAGTGTTGACTCATCATCCACCAGCCAAGGGAAGCACTTCCCAAGTGGATTAAAACCCAGCCTCATGGGTAATACAGTCTTTGTGGGCGCTATGGTAGCCCTCATCAATGAGCCCATAATCACCACGTCCCAGTCACTCTTCTGGCCCCAACCATGAGCATCAGGCTAGTGCTGCATTGAGGCAGTTGTGCAGTCTGGGACAGATGATGTGGCCTCACTCCTCCAGAGGAAGGTCCATTCTGCCCTATCCACTCCCAGCCCTGTTGCTGTTCCACGCAGACAACCCTCATACAGGACTGGGATGGCACGGCTGCCCACATGCCACTGCCAACGTCCCCAGCACAACACCCGCTACAGGAGAGCAGGATCTCCAACAGCACTGCCACAGAGTCAGCAGTAACCCCAGACCTTCACTGCTGCAAATGGCAATGATACTTCATGCTGTGGATGGGACGATAAATCTTGGGCTAATGCGGCTTGTTAAAGCAGCAGCCATCACTCTGATGAGGCAGCACAGCTTGCATCCTGAAAGACTCACAGTGAGAATGTAGTTTCCTAGCTGCCACATTTAGGGGGCCCAGGGGGTCCAGATAACTAGGTTATTATAGAAATCTTAAGGCACAGTGGACAAGCCTTACTCCAGTATTCCTGATGACTCCCAAGGCTTTTTTTCCTCTGCCTTATGTTTCCTTGGCATGTTCTGTACACATGCTATGCTCCTGCCTTCCTTCTTCCGTGTTTAGTACAAGGGGCTTGTACTCCATCCCAGAATTTCAGAAGCAGCATCTGTTAAGTTCGTAAGTCAGAACCATCCTGGTGGAAATCTAGCTCTTTGTGGCACATAAGATACACTGGAAAATCCTGTGCATTGAATTGCTCCTCGTATCTCATACCACACTGAACTTAGGGAAGTGATGCTGATCCTTTGAAGGTAGGAGGGTGAAGACCCAAGTATGAGAAAGACCACTTTGAGGAAAATATTGCCACAGCACAAGTGGGGAATGAAGTCAGAGCTCTTTCTTGGAAGGGACACTGTGCCTGCCTGTTTGATGCTAATGCCGCTGCCATCCAAGATATTTCTCCGCTCGCTCTCCTTCTTCAATGTTTCACATTTGAGACCTTCTGCCATCAGACTTCCAATAGCATTAATTTCTTCCCAAACACTGCTTGTCATGCTTCTTTTTGAAGCTCATGTTCAGGATGTGACACAGCTCTGAATTGTTTTAATTCTTTTGGGGGTGGGGGTTAATCATCAGATTCCAGATCTTTGCTATTAAAATCCATCAGACAACAAATGAATCTAGGTAATGAGACAAGACTGTCACTTTGTAGGAAATCAATGTCACGGTGTTTTAGAAGCAAAATCCATTTACAATTACATTACAAGAAAGAACTTATCTGGGCCACATATTTCAGTGTTGGTAGTGCAAAACATTGCCCTCCCGAGACATGCACAATCAAACACCAGGTATACAGCAAGTGCAAAAGATGAACAGGTGCACACATTTTAAGTTTGGAAGATATGGTGCTAGACTGCACTTGTCAAAATTTTTGTATGAAGGCTTCCTGGGTTTTGTAGCTTTCCAGTCATATTCAAAGATTTAACTGGAAATGGTCCATGTTTAATCTGGTTCCACAGATCAGCTGGACTTGTCACCTTGTTGTCATAACTACAGCAAGATTCTGACTCCACCTCAGAAATGCCTATTCTGTATCAATCTGCAGTTCTTTCAACAAATCCTCCATGAAAGCCATTATAGTACAAGGGTGAAATACATTCCCCAAGTGAGTAACAGAATTTTCCAAAGCTGATTCTAAAAAGCATCATGTTAGGAGAAGAGGAATCCAGTGGGCTTGAAAACCCAAGGTGTTTCTCCTCACCGATCTGTTTGCCACTTTTCCCATTTGTGAGTGTCTATACATGGAAAAACATATGTCCCAAAGATACAGATGCATACAAAACAGAAGCAACTGGCCACACAGACCAACATGAACAAAGAACAGTGCCTTTACTGTCCCCCACAAAACCATTAGCAGTACTTAAATGAACATCATGAGCAGTCCCACCTGTTCCTCCCTTCTCCAGCTGCTCAGGACTGAAGGTCACCAGTGGACACACACACAGTTCCTCATTCTCCTCATCCACAAGCACATGCACATCAGCAGAAACCTCCAACCCCAGACACTTATTCCATCCAGACTCCATACTAAAATCATGAGTCTCACCTGCCCCGTGTCCAGCCTGGGGCTTCACATTCTGGTCTTCTACTCACTGACTAGTCGGCTTGAAGCTTCCCAGTGAACTGTACACATACTTACATGTACAGAGACAGAGAGAAAAAGAAAAAAAAAATTATGAATCAGGCTTAATATGAGTCCAGGCCAGGCTGAAATGCAGACACAGGGCTCAGACAGAAAAATGCACTGATCAGCAGTCTGCTTACACACAGTTGGACCCTTTTATCCCCTCTCCTACCCATTCTCCCACGCTTGTTCTGCCCCAATTTGCTTTCCCTGCCTTTGGACCTCCCATCAAACACCCCATTATGTGTTGTACCTTCCTAAAATCCCCTTTAAACATCCAATGATAAGTTTTATACAACCCCACAAGCCTCCTGAAATGTCCCATCACAATTCTGCTCTTTCCATGAGACCCATGATAATCTTCTTTCCCCTTTTTTTCAGTTACCAAGCTCATGATGGAGAATTAAGCACTAAGTTGGCCTGGGTCAAAACCCATACTGGGAATGTTAAAAATGTCGCAGAAACAGTGATGGGAGAGGCCTGGAAGCATTGCCTTGCAACATTTAATTCTTTATTCTGCCTATGTGGTCTCTGTGTCTACAACAGCCTGGGAGTTTCACACCTCAGTTCAGCTGGGAGACAGAGGGTGTGGATAGCCACTAGAGAACTTCCTGGCACTCCCAAGGGTAGCAGGTGTGTTCCTGTGTCACTGTAAATCAGTGTAGCCATGCTGAAATCATGGAGCACACTCTTGAGCAAACTGTTGTGTCTTCAACAGCATCTGGGCACCAAGCCCTCAGCTGCTCTGTGGCCCAGCTTGTCTTCCTGCCAAAGCTGCAGGGCAGAGGTACACCAGGCAGTGATGGACTCCCACAGCCACCCACCTCATCTGTTCCCACAGAAGGTCAAAGACTGTTTTCTTGTGTCATCAGCCACCAAGAGAAGAGTTCACTATCCCACAGTCAGTCAAAGTGTATGGTACAGGTTGCTATTCCTAGGACATTCTACTTCTTCCCTGCAGCTCAATCTTTCTAACTAGTAGCATGATTTTGGCTGGAGTCTCCCGTCCCAGGGGCTACATGTTGTGCAAACTGGGATTCAAGAGGTGGTTGCAGGCAGGCTAAGCAAAGGCAGAAGTGGTGGCTCTCGACTTTCTGGCCACCTGCTGCCTCTGCCACACAGACACTCTGTGCCAAGCAGATAAAGCATTTCTCTCCTTCCTGCCTTCATTCCCAAAAGTGACAAACACCTCAGGACATCCCCAGCTTCGTGACCCCCGGGTATTCATGGGTCAGCAAGCACACTCCTCCAGAAAAGCTGCCTTGACCTCGGTACAGACTACGGAGAACCCCAGAGACATGCTTGGGGCAGGCAAAAGTCCCAAATGCTGACGCTAAATCTCCATTCTGACAATAAGCCACAGTTCATCTAACTCTGCAGCAGCCTGCCTTGCTTTTCCAGCCTCACAGTACAGCCTGTGGTTTCCCACATCCATCAAATTGAACTGCTTGAAATTCAGCTACAGCTGGCAGGTGGAGATGCTGTGCAAATGGATCCCAGGCTGCCAGTTAATGGCATAAATCATCGTCACCTCTTCCTCTTGCTAAACAATCACAGTTAGAAAGCTATGAAAGGGATATAACCCTCCACAGGTATACCCTTTGCAGAGCCTGGCATCTGGGTTGTCCTGGTCTCCTCCTAGCAATGGCAAAATAGTAGTAGATGTCTTAATTCAATACTATATGAGTTCCTCCTCACTGTTTGCTTAGCTCCTTGCCACCCATTTGCAGCCTCAGTGGCACAGAGTTCATTCCTGTTTTGCTACAGAAGCAACCATAAAGAACCTTTGGAAGTCCAGAATGGGGGTCAGGGTCTTCTCCTCTTTTGGATTTACTGTTGTTGCTTTGCTTGTTTTGCTTTTCTGAGCCAAATATTCACTAAGAGATGTTCTCAGTATCCTTTGTTGGTAGCATGTGATTTTTGCAAGTCACTTAAAGTTAAGTCTTTAGAGCTGCACGTCTACTCTCCACCCTTCTGCAAAACTACAGCCAGGCTCACCAGATGGCCTGTGAAATGGGCTGAAAAAAAAAAATGCAAAAGCTTTGTTGGTTATTAGCCACGCTATTATGGAAGTCTAACAGCCTGGGTGAGGAACCGTTTGCCCACTTCAGAGAGCAAACATAACATTATTGCAACAGGCAGTAACTGCAGCAGCACAGAGCATGAGGCTGCCTGTTTCCTGCAAGACTGATGGTGATGAGAGAAGCTGCATCTTCAGGCGCAGCACTAACAAAATCCCAGCAAATGGTAGGGTGCAGAGAAGCATCTCAGCTTTTCCCTAGACTGATCTAGCGTATGCAGCTGGGCTGAAGCCTACAGGAGAGGACTGCCATTTACCAGAAGGGAAACTGAGGAAAGAAGTGGTGGGTCAGCCCCCTTGAAATATGCACATGACTTTATCTTAGGTCGTATTCACCAAGCACCCAGCATGCTCTGTGCAGACAAGGTGACAGTGCATAGCAGGGGAAGAGCAGCTGGGACCACCCAAGGTGTCTCCTGGGCAAGAGCAGCCCTGTGAGTTTGGTGTTTAAAATCAACTTCTTCCTCAAGGTCCCAGTTACCTGGAGCTTCCTATTAAAGAGGCTTTGCTTTAAGTAGCTTTTGGAAAAGACCCTGTTGATTTGTTGCCTGTGAGCTACAGCCATCAGCCTGAAGACCGCGTGACTTTCAGAAGGACTAAAAGACAGGTAGGTCTTTCTTGTGCCACACAGGCTGATCAATTTAGTGTAAGCATGAAGAAATACAGCTACTCCTCTGCAGTGACATTTTGGACCTGTGCTTTGGGTAATTCTCTTTGGAGAATGCACAGAATCATTAAAAAGACAGGCAGAAACAACAGCCAGTGCAAAGAGTTCAGTGTCTTTGATGCGGGACAGGCTCAAGGAAACTCTTTCCCTGATGAAACCACCTAAGTGTCCTCTGTCCTGCACAGACAGTATGCAAAGGCACATCATCAAAGTAGGTACGTGAACTAGGATTGAACTCGGGACAGGAGTCCTGATCCTGTAAATTGCCTCACAGAGGCAGGCTGCTGTCCTCATCCAGAGCCCACTGCAGGATGGGGACTTCCTTGCACAGCAAGATGAACTGGTTCAGGGAGAAGACCCAGATCAGTTGTCACCATTCATTTCACTGTTTGAGGACCTGGAGGTAGCCTTCTCTGTTCCAGCAGATCGCTCTCAATGCCAGCAGCCCACGTCCAGCACACTCTGTGCATCTTCTTAACACCAAATGATGCTGTTTATTTTTCTAGCAAACATTCGTAGCCCTCAGACTTCCTTCATGCAGGCTTTGCACTGCAACTGAATTTAGATCAGCTGCCTGCCACGATCAATGAGTCAAACTAACCACTGCTGTCCCCCTGGAATTCCCTGTTGTCAGCCTTTTGACTGCAAAGGAGTCTCTTTGGGCCAGATGCTGATGATTTTATTCACAGCTATTTCCTCTCCCCACAGCTTCCTGCAGGCACAATGTAATACCCATTTCTGCTTCTGCACCTCCAATAGCATCTGACTCCCTTACAGCCCAAATGAAACCCTGGGGTCTAATCATGCAGGAAAAGTCACCCAGAAAGCTGAGTAAAGCCCCACACAGGCTCATGCAAGCAAGACACCTTTTTCCTGGAAGGTAACTTGTAACTGTAACAGGATTTGCCCACCCACCCCCCTCCCCCCCGTGAAACAACGTGTGTCCCCAGTGCTGAATCTGCCTGCATTTAACTTCACAGAACTGTGTCAGCATGCCCTCTGTCGTCAGAACCATCCTATTTGTCATCTGCAGATGGAAAACCATTTAGCTGCTAATGGTAGCAATTTCTGCTTCCCCGATGCTGATGTTCATCCAGCCACGTGCAGCCTGAGGCTCTGGCACAGCAATGCTCCTTCATGACTGCCCCAACAGAGCAGCACCCACATGAACCAAAACACCCCCAGGAGTTTACCAGCTAAATTTAATTAGTGCAGAGCAATGACTCAGAATAGCTTGCTGAGCTAAAGGTCTGCAGGGTCAGAGACCCGTCCCTGTCTACACAGACTACTGTGTTTGCAGCAATATGTCTCTGCTGAGCTCTGGTCTAAACATGTCCTGGCCACCCTCTTTCACACCCCTCAGAGGTGTTCACTGCATGCATCATAGCACTTGGTTTACCCCAGGAATGTCTAAATCCATAGCTCTGTGTCACCCTCACCTCACCAGTGTGATTTCCAAATGCTGTGTGAAAGATGGAGATGCTCAAGATGTGAGTCAAGAGTCTGATTTCCTATTCCATGCCCTCTCTAGGCAGAGAAAGGCAAGCACTTCTCAAGACTAAGCCACAGGAAAGGCATGAGTCTGGAGGCACCCCTCCTCTCCCCACTAGTGATAGCAAAATGCTCAGGGCAAGGCTGAAGCATCCAGCACTGGACCTGGTCTGGGTTTAGCATTTTAGCATCAGTCACATCACTGGGGTTGTGATCCCCTTCTGTTCCAGAAATTGTCTTTTTGGACCCATCATCCTAATGAGATGGAGTTGTCCAAGAACAATCATTATAGCCAGTTTTTCAGCCAGTGGAAACAGCAGCAATTCTCTGTGCCCCACTTCACCCTTGCTAAAGGACTCATTTATGGCCCAAGTGGGTTGGAAGAGACTTCATAATCTCCTCCCCTTGATTAAGTACTCCTCTTGAAAAGCAGGATTAAGTGTTTATGAGCAGCATAGGACTTAAGCTATTTCTCACATTCTACTACACTTTATGGCTTCCTGGACACAGACAGAAGCAGCAATAAAAGCAAGGACCCTACAGGAAGCGTTCCTGCCAGCAGCAGAAACCTTACATAGAATAATGAGCATGGCCAGATACACATGGTCACACAGAGTCTAACTCAGTAAATTGCTAGTGCTGTCCCCATGCTTTGGCGTGGGACAAGTGACAGTCCAGACAACCCAACACATGGGGTTTGCAGGATCATGGGTGTCCCTCTGCAGAAACCATTGCCAGGGAAGAAAGAGATGAAGGGTGGGAGGGCACGATTTGCAAATAAACACCCCTCTGAAATTCAGTGACCCCAGTATGTACCTACCCACTGACATTTTAAGAGGCACCATATAACTAGTGAATAAAAATAACTTCTTTTAGGTCTATTACCATGAAAAAAGGGAATGGACTTTATTGACTGGTAGTTAAAATCTTATCCCTTTTGGTAGCATATGGCAACCAAGGAACAAGCATTTTTGTTAAGGGTATAGAAGCCAAACTGCAATAGCAATAACTGTGTTTTATATTCCTGGGAATGCACAATAAAAGATTCAGATCTTATAGCTGAACTTTGTAAAAGGCACCAGTAATCAAAAGTCAGCACGAAATCTTATCAAACATTAATTTTAAAGCCGCTAATATTTAAAGACCTGCTTTTTGTCTGTCATTTTTATTCTGAGATGTTTTGCTTGTCTCTTTTTAATGATCTGATGGTGAAATGGAGAAGAAAAAGGAGATTAAAATGGAGATTAAAATTACCCAGAGGTTCTCTTGAAGTTTGCTCAATGTGACTATCAAATAGATGCTCTGTGCTGCCTGTGCATGTTGGTCAGAGAGTTTTGGGTGGGGGGTATGTTCCTCAGCATGGATAGATTAAAAGATGAGAAAGAAAACTGCGGAAGGGATGGAAAAATTACAAAAATAACTAGTGCTCCCAGTACCATGCTCAGTTTGAATCAGGAAGCTGTGCATGTGTAAGAGCCTACTCCAAAGGCCATCAGCAACTATGCAAAGGCTCTCACAGCACTGGGGGAGAAGGGGAAGGTCACAAATTGATTTGGAGCCACTGCTTGTTGACAAAGCTGAAATAGCCACTAAATTTGGCCTTTCAGGATCTGAGTTTCATTCCAGATGTTCTTTTCAAGGCATTATTCAGCTTGTCAGATGTCCCAAACCTTCATAGACAGAAGAGTTTCATCCTTTTCTCCAACCCTTACAGCCGCTTATGGCCTTACTGGGGAATGAATTCTGCCACATCCAGTGAAAAAGAGAGTTCTCTGCAGCCATCTAATTTAAACCTTCCCAAATGCATTTTTACTTCTATTAAGCAAGCCTTTCCTATGACACTGCCAGAAGAGTCCAGATCTTGCATTCGTAAAGTTAAGATATTGCTACCAATAAAAATAAATAGATGGCAATTACTAAGGAATTACATTTAGGCCAAAACCGACTGAATTTATTACCCTCTGAATGTGTGCAGCATAAAATGCAGCAATACGGAAGTTTAAGGAGAAGAGGTGGGCAAAGAAACTTCTTTTTCTTTTTAATGATGTAGACAGGAACAAGCTGAGCTCAAATAATAACTGAAATCTGAAGCTGTAAGTGAAGAATGCCTCTTAAGCACAGAGCTCACGTACAGGTAACAGAGCAGTTCAGCAGGCAGTACAATGCAAATAGACCAGAGACAACTACACATTAAATGAAGACACAAGGCTGTGAAGGACCCTGTTGGAGAGCTACCTTCTGTTAAACTTTATGCTTTGCAGCCAACAGGCTTCATCCAAAATCTACCCATGCTCTTGCCACTGAGGTACCCAGGCTTTGGCTGTGAAGTCTTGTCACAGGTCAAACCTCTCTGCTTTGACTGTTGAGTGCAATTCATGTGGGATGTCCTTGAAGGATGGACAAGGTTATCAAGGCCAAAAGTACTTCCAGGGTTATATGGGTCCCTCCACCTTCAGGAAGCAAAATGACCTGTCCTGGTGTAAAAGCATTCTTCCACCAGTATCACTGCATTTCTGCCTGGGGGCACTGTACTGTAGCCAGTAACGTGAACCAAGCAATGGCTCCCAGGACGTTTCCAGATTAATAATGCCAGCTTCCAACATTGTGTGGGTTCTTTTATTACTATGTTATTAAAATACTGTAGAAATAATAATAATAATAATTAAAAAAACACACTTAAAACCTGGGAAATTTTAAATTACAGGTACCATAAGTTATTTCTGAATTTGTACTCTCTGAAAACCTCATCTGACTACTGTGGAAATATGAGGTAAATATTTCTCCAAAATGAGAATGGTTTCCTGATTAGCAGTGGCAGTGCAATAGCTTACAAAAGACACTCTGAAAGAGCTTCCCGTATGAAGATGTCCTTGAAAAATGAAGAACTGTCCAAAACCAAAAGCTGCACAGATTATCTTACATCTGCCCCTTTGACTTACCTTGTGTCCACTCACCCTATTCAGTGGCCCCATTAAGCCGGATAACGTTGAATTTCAATGAATCTAGCAAACTCTGGTTCAAGCTCTCATCTGGGAGTGCACGATGCCTTTATCTTCACTGCTCAGCAGATTGAAGAAAAGTCTTAATTTTGTCCAGAACAAAAATTGTTTTCCTGAAATACAGAGTTCAGGTAATGAACAGGACAATCCATTAATCAGACTGCTCTGCTAACTGCTGACAGCCTCCTCTGCCCTTGCTCCCAACCAGCTCATCCAGGGATGTGGCCCCAGGGCCACAACCTCTTGTGAAGATCTTTGACTGATTTGTTGAATGCCCACTGTTCAGCTTCCTCACCTTCTTGGTCCTGTTGGTCCTTTCTCTTCCACATATATCCAACCCAACATGGGCTCTTTCCTAGAAGCACTGCTGAAGGGATGCAGCACTCCCCACACATACACACAGGCTGACTGCTTGGTGCCCTTGTATCTAATGCCCTTGTATGAAGTCCCAAAATTCTCCTGCCATGGTGCCTGCAGGTTGTTAAAGATATGTCCCCTTAACATAAAGGCTCACAGTGATGAAGAACACAGTCCCTCAGCAATCAGTCTCACTGGCTGATTACTCTCACTCTTAAAAATCTACATTGTATTTCCAGGACTTTTTCTGACTTCAATTTCCAGACCCTGTATATTACATCTTTAAGAAGCCCTCTAAAACCGCCTCTCCTTGGGCAGTAATTTCATCAGACTTCTTTCTGACACAGTAAATAGACTTTCAGTCTTATTTAGGCACCACAACACAGCAGGGTCCCAGTCCTTGCCCTGCTCCTCCTGCTCCTGTAGTTCTCCTTTAGCTCCAGGAAAAGATATAGCTCCCATTTGGCAAGGACTAGGGGGAAAAAAGAGCCCCATGGCATACAAATTGGCCACAAAAATGTGTTTCATAATCAGCCTGATATTTCTCTAAAAGTACCTACTCTTACATGATTATCCTGAGTTATGTAGGAATTGTTTGTAAAGGAACATTTGCTGTTGCAATGGGAACACAGTGGGACAGCCTGAAAGTCCCCTACTGGCCTTCTCAAGGAGATTCTGGGGTTTTGTGGTTTGTTTGGTTTGTTTTTTTTAAGAGGGAGACAGAGTTACATGCGTGGTTTAGCCAATACAGAAGGCAGATGAGAACTGTTGGTTTTCATGAAGGCAGCCTGCATTGCCATGCAGATGCAGCTGAATGTGATACACCTGTGCTTGGGCAGTCCAGCACGTTCCCACCAATCACCAAGTCAGAACTCTACATCTTGTCCTCCCAGAGGCAGGACATGGAGTGTGCATTTGGGGGGAGCATTCATGCTCCTCAAATCACAGTGTCACTAAGGTTCTGTGCTGCAGGCCTTTGCTCTGATGTCTTCTACACAGCCAGAGCCTTAAAGAAGGGCCTTCTTCAAGGACTGCAGAGCTCTGGAACTGGAATAGTGTGACAGCTTCTTCATGTACTTAATGAAAAGTCTAAATTTGGCTTAGGCTACACAGCAGCTTAACTTGCTTTCCCCTAAAGTGCTTGAAGCCACATTCCTACCTTGACATCTCTATAAACCCAGGCATCTCTAGCTCTTCCAGAACCAGATATCTTGAGACACTGTTCCCAGTACTCCCCATCATACTGTGTTGAAGTGGGGTTTGAGGCCAGAGTCTGCAGTAGCATGTTCAGGATGTTCTCACAGACAAGGATCGACACACATAGCAAGTGAAAAACGCTTTCTAGGAACACCATGTTCCGTTGATTCAACTTGCAATGATCCTGCAGGCTCCAAATTTCCTTCCCACACCAAATCTATCCACATACAACCCCTCTGACTTTCCAAAGGCTGTCAGAAAGACCTGTTGACTGCATCCTGCAGGATCAGGAGGATGGAAAACACTATTAGAAACTTGCTTGGATGTGCTTTCATGGTTTCCCCACAGCCTGTATCAGGGAGCAATAAGTGTGGGGTTGTTCCCTGAGGGAAGAGAAGCTGGGACCTCAGGATAATAGCAAAACAGGGCAGTGTCCTCACCCAGCCAGGGTGCAATCCCACAGTGCCTGAACACAGAGAGTAGAGCAGGCCCAGTGACATTACCTAAGGTAATGCCCCAGTCCAGTGATCCCCAGACAGGTCCATGACAAAGAGGCAGACTGACAGTCAAGCTGGGAAGCCACATCAGCAAAGCAACAGTAAGATCAGCAAGGTACAGGGCCAGTCACAGGCATACCTACAGCACAGCTCAGGCAAGGACTGGAGTCAAGGACCTGACTTGTTTTCCCAGTCTGACCCCAGATTACAGCAGCACTGGATCACATCTGGCCTTAAGCATGGCAGCCAGACCCCTTCAAGGGCTAGGGGATGAGGCTGCATATACCCCAAGCCATGGTGAGGCCAAATGGCCAAATCCTGCTGAGACAGGCACCATGCAGCTCTAACTGCTCCCCCTTCCATAGACAGCTTGTGCACCAGCCCTTTCAGATCCTTACTGCATGAGTGCCAGACACAGCATTTCTGTAACCCCTCTCTTGCTGCTCTCCAGCCATCCCATAAGGCATTCTTAGGAGAGCTGGTCTCCTCCCAAGAACATCAAGCTCAGAAGGCCCCCAGATATGCTCCAATTCTTCCTCCAGCACGGACACCTTCTCTGCCCTGAGGACCCAATCTCAGATTTCTTCTCTAAATCAGCACACTTCCCTATTCCTAGTCACAGCTTCATGAGGATTTTCTTGAGGTTATTTTGCAGATGGGCTTTGTACAATCTAACTATCTGTATGCAAAACCATCCCTGCTTCCCCTGCTCCACTGAAGTGGAACAGCTCTCACCCCTGCTCCTCCCTGAAGCATCAGAGAACTTGGAAAAAGGGGGAGGAGTTGGGGAGAGCCTCTGACTACTTTCTTAGGAGAGAAAGAGAAGACAGAGGACACAGGCATGGAGAACATTCATCCTGTTTGCTCAGGGCACTGGCGCAAGCATTGCTTTCAGACACAGCTGGTCCTGGTTTGGTTTCCCAGATGAATTGCCTTTCCTCCTGGTTTTGGTTTCTGGGGATTTTTTTCACCAGTCAGACCACATAGGCAGCATTTGCTGCTTCTCAGGGCATGGCTTGCCAGATTCCAGGGTCAGACTGGCCCTGTTGCCCCTGTGGTTCCCCCTTTCCAGGCAAAGCCCACACCCACCAGGTTTGTAATTCCTCCTAGCTGGAGCCAGTGTTTGCCCACTCTCTGTATTTCTTTAGGTCCCTTTTCTTCTTGCTTGGCCCTTGCTTGTGACAGTAACCTGCATTTCTGCCCTTGCTGACTCAGGAGGGGAGGCTTATTGTTGGTCTTCCCAACCATGGGATGGCTTGGCTTCACATCTTCTAGATGAGCTGAGTCAGGGATAGGGTTTACTACCATCCCCCAGCACACATTTACTCCAGCCCAAGAAATAGCCCTGACATGCTGTCATATAGGCATTTATATACTGCCTGAATATTGCTTAGAAGCAGGTTTTCAGGCCTAATCTGGTGTCAGGGCAACCAGCAGTTGCTGCTGATGTGTTTGCACTGTCTGCATCTGGTAATAACAGAGCTCAGGCCCCTGGACAGGTTTTTGTGAGTGACAGGACTGACATACAAGGTATCCCAGTAGTTTCACAGCTGGATGCTCAGTTCACAAAAGCTCCTCATTAGTAGCTGCACTTTCTGCATAGCAAAACTAAACAAATCCATAACAAAGCAAAAAGATTTCCCGTTCACACACACACACAAGAGCTCCTCATGAACATGCTCAGTTCATGTACTCAGTTCCTTCTATCCACTTAAACTGATCTACAGAAGACAGACAATAAAATAGAATTAAATAGGTTCTGACTTACAGGTCACAGGCCCTGTAAATCAAGAGAAAGTCTCCTAGTTACTGACTCTGGCTTTCTTGCAGGTCTGCAGACTTTAGCAGTGTGGTCGCTGAGCTGAGGTTGGGCAGACACACCAAGCTATTAGAGGTGATTTACCATTTGATGCTAATTAGATCTAAAGGAAGCTCTAGCATGGAAACTGCATTTGCGTCAAGAGGAGGTTCACTTTGCCTCGGCATCCAAGTGCTTTCCTGAACACTGCAGTTACCATACAGTGCCTGGGAATCCAGAGGGAGGGAAATTAACTCCTTTACTTCTGGCTGAATCTTAAAAGGATCTAGTCTTCTGTGCCAAGCTCTGCCTGCTCCAACATCAATACATGTCATCTTTTATCAACCCCAAGGGGGACCCCTGTCCACAGTGCAGCATGAGGAAAATGGGGTTCTGGACCCTCAGCTCCATTCAGAATAGGACCACAGCTTACAGATTCTTAAGTTCAGCTCTATTCCACCTTTTACTTTTTACCTTGTTGTTTTACAAAGAAAAATATAGTCACACAAGGGAAAAAAAAGATTAATGTTCCCAGCTTTTCAGTGACACAACTGCTTCCCTGAGTTTTCATGCAAATGTCTTGGTTCTTTAGCTTTCTGAGTGATGTCTTCCTATAAGTAAGCAGCCCTTGACAAGAGAGCATGTGTTCAAGTTAATTAATGAGGCCTCTCATTAGGCAAAGCTAGACTCATCCTACAGGATGAAGATACCTATGCAAAAGACATTTATATTTCCACAGGCCAAAGCTACCTTGCCTAAGCATCTTTAATGCTTGTAAAGGTTTTTTTTTGTTTTTTTCTCCAAGGTATTTCTGGACAAATTGCTAGCTGCACCTCACTACCCTGCCAGTGACATCACCTCTGCTGTCCCTCACCTTCACAGAGTATTAATAATGTACAACTCCTTTCCTCTCTCGATCTTCAGCTCAGAGGCCTTTCACTTAAGTGTGTGCTGACTGCATCATGAAACAACATTCAGTACCTCAGATACAGCAGAAACTCCCCTCATCACTTATCTTCAGTGCCAGCAGCCGCAGCCATGACATTACCCTGACCCTGAGTTCCCTCTGGGCAGCGTAAGTCCCTCTTGTTGCCCACCCACCCACCTTTGTCAGCTGAGTGCTGCTGGGCATCAACATGGTAAGAAAGAGATGGGGACCAAACCACTGGCATAACACCAAGAGAAATTGCTGATGGTGGAGACATCCCATGGCTGTTGTCCCCATCTCCTCTGACTCCTTAGTATGCTGGGTTAGTGATGCTGGGCTGCCCAGCAGCAGGGAGGAGAAGAGCTTCCAGAGGATTTTTCTCACACCTCACTTGAAAGTCTCCAGCTCTTTCTGTCTCGCACAGAAACTCTGCAGTGTCTCAATCGCATTTTGCCTCATTGCATTACTCATCCTGGCAATGGGTCTTCTCAGGCAGCTTTTGTGACAAAGTAATTACATTCTGTGGGGAAAAGCTGGTTTTGACAGAGAAAGCCACTCACTGATCTCTGCTGAAACTCTCTAAGCCTGACATTCCCTTGTCTCAGAAAGGTCAGCAGTCTGAAGAAAAAGAAAGATACGGGAAGATCTGATCACCACAGCTGCTTAGGAGGTTGAAGAGGGTGAGCTTCAAGGAGGTCTGTTCCTCTCCTGCAGCTTTGCTCCCATTGGCAGAGATGGCTCCTCATTTTCTAGCACTTTTCACCCTCAGACACAGTAAATCCAATTTGAAGAACCACGGGCCAACAGCCCCACCACCGACACACAGGTTCTCACCACACTGGTCTTGTATAGAAATTATATCCTTGAGCCAGAGCAGGGGCTCTGGTCACAGGCCTGGAAGAAATTGATGGAGCTTGCCTGCACCCAAATGAGATACCACCAGCCTGCTGGAAACTGAGACAGCCCCAGAGGGAGATCAAAGTTAATACAGAGCTTTAACCCTTACCACATGGTGTCAAGGTTCAGGGTTAGGGCCGTCCACTAAACCTGAAACAGATGCTCTGTAGTAAACCCTCTCCCTTCCCAAAGGGGAAGAGAAAGGGAATACCTCAGATAGACTTACTGATTAGAAAACTAAACCAGCTTTAATGAAAATAACAATAATAAAATGGAATATATACAAATATACACAAACCCAACCCCTGTGCAAGGGCAATTATGTCACTGTCACCACTGATGCTGTGGAGCAGTCATGGGGGAAGTCCCAGACTGGACTCAGTGGCAGATGGGAACTGTGTTCAGGAACACACAGATTGGGATGAAAGGCAAAATGGACAGAGTTGTCCTCGGACACCGAGCATTGAAGAATATGCTTGACCCTCCTGCTCTCTCAGCTTTGTACTGAATATATCATGTATGGGATGGAATCTCTCGTTGGTCCATTCAGCGTCACCTGTCCTGTCCCCTCCTCCCCACAGGTGCAGCCTTTTACTTTCTGCACCCCCAACATGGTACACAAGATCTGGCAGTGACCAAGCACACCCACCCTTGGTACTGACTCTAAACATGGAGTGTTATCACTGCTAGAAGCAGACACTGCAAAAATCTGCTAACTTCAGACAGTGCAGATACTTAGAAGAGACAGAGATGAAACGTAAAATCCCTGACCAGAATTACTTCTGTTCTAACTCAAACCAGGATACATGGGCTGCTCTTTCTTCATTAGCCCACAGCATGACTTATCACAGCTACCTTGATGCACCGCACCAGACCCTTTAATGGCAACACAATCCCAAACAGTTTGTTTTTCTCTGATTTTTTATTTGTGATGGAAAACAGAGAAAACAACCCACAAAAAACCAACCATCTAAGGTACCTGAAAGAGATCATTTCACGGGAATGTATTTTGGCACTCAAAAAACATTTTCCATGGAAAATTCCCAACAAGTATCTTGAGCATGGCTCAATTCATTCTGCCAGTTTACAACAGTGAGCAGCACTTGCTCCTTCAACAATCCCATAGAACCTGGAGACTGGGTAATCAAGCATCACTTTGTTCACTGACCACCCCTGCTCAGCACACAGGGTGCCCAGAGACATGGAGGCTAGTGTCCTTTCTGGTTTCTCTTATAAAACTTAAGCTCAGCTATTCCATCCTGGTTTACTTCCTAGGCACTAACCAAGCAGGTGCTGTTGGTAACCTCAGTGGAGCTGTTTTTGAGAACTCCCTTGTGTCTGCAGACAAGGGCATCGAAGCTTTAGCTTAGTGCCAATGGTCAAAACCTTCCTCAAACTCTTCTCAGTCTCCCCCTTCTACCAGCAGTGGATGGCAGGGGCTGGATCAGCAGCCCCACAAGGCACTTTCTCAGGGAAAGATGTTCGTGTTGATTCACACACACACACCTCAGACTCTCTAAACACCACCACTGCAGAACCAACAGGTTTGCTATATCTGAGCCACATTTTTTTTCATTTTTTTTTTCTCCTCAAAGCAGATTTCTCTCCATTACACTTCTGTTGTGCTTTATGGACAATCTTTTTTCTATTAAGCTGATTATCTGCTGTTAAAGGAAAAAAAGCTGAATGCAGGAAAATGCACTTGCTACCTTTCAGGGGGAGTGGAAGGGCAGGGACGCAAATTGCTGTGAAATGGCTCTTGTTGCATTCTTAAAAGATAATTAAGCCCTGATTGATTCTTCACTTCTGTTGCTATAGAACTGGCTTAACCACATTTTTCAGTAACGAATTTCAGTAGATAACACTTGTGTGGCTTTTCAGCCCCTGCTGGAATTGCAGGGAGATACAGAGAGGCTGGGAAGGGAGGGGGACTTCATTTGCTGCCCTGAGCCTGAGCACCCACATGTACCTCTCCCAGGAGCCGGGCAATGCAAAGCTATCTCCCTGCCCAGGTTATTCATGTAACCAGCACTGCTCTGCTTGATTTAAATTAGATTCAGGACAACAATTTTCTGCTCTCTGTCAGAGAAGACCTCTGACACCATCCTCCTAGCCCAGGGACCATTTTGCACATGTTAGCGTTACCACCTGCATATGAAATCGTAGCTTAACACCCCCCCCCCCGCCTTAAATCAGTTTATGGTTGCTCTCCCTGGATCTGAAGCACCAGGTAAGAACTGGAAGTGGTGGTAAAAGGGAACATAGCACAGCAGAGGCAGATTGGGGCTGTCAGATCCAAGTCTCAGCAGTTCTGAGTACCTGGGTACCCGCCAGATGGAGAAGCTCCACGGAGTTGTGAACGGGATCCTTAAATACAGCTATTTGTCTTCCTTCATACTAGGAGACCTGCAGCACATGCTGCATTGCAGACACAGGCGTACGTTGCAGCACCAGTATGCCTCGCTCTGTCCTTCACTTGCTGTTTCATGGTTTGTGCCAAGACTGAGCCAGAACACAGAAAACAAAGTGTTCATCTGAAAAGCAGTTCTTGACAGCTGCCAGTCTGAAACAGCCTCTCACCGCAACCCCTGGTCTGATCACCTGAAAGGCTTTCCAGCAGCTCTGACCTTCTGCAGCTTCTCCACATCCGTGCCAGCTGGGCACTATGGCAAATACTTTCAATGCATCCAGAGCCATGAGGTTGGTCAATTTTCACCACAAAAGAGAACTGATCATCTTATTTAAACATACGCAGAGTGAGTGCAGCACATGCTGTCTTTGGTGAGCCCCTCTGCCCTAAAAGCAATCATTCCCACCAATCATGGTTTTGAGTTGGCATATGACAGAGCACAGAGACATTTCAACATCACTTCCCAACATTCTGTTCTTAAACCAGAGCGCAACACTTACTGTTCTCTTGTCAAAAGCATCTGGCCTGTCTAGAGAGAATTATTAAATGTGAGGGTGAGCAGTAAGAATGCCAGCAGATGGCAAGTGAGTGCAGAGTGGGGAACCCAACAAAGGCCTGGGTGAAGGAACAGTCAGTCCCAAGTCTCCCAAACACACTGTATCATTTCCACAGGTCCAGTGCAGCATGTGTGAATACACAATGGATTAATTTGCAAGACATCTGGGAACAGAAATACCAAATTATTTGAAGCCACCCTTACACCATATCCTTAGAGGACAAGGAGGGGCTTTCAGAGCCTCTCTCAGCTACTGCCTTAACACAAGTTTAGGGGCAAGACACAATGAATCCACTGTGCTTCTGTGAGTTCCCATGCAGATACACCTGGATGCAAAATTCAAGCAGACCATGTTTCTGCTTTTTTCCAGCATTACCCACCCCTGTTGAGCCCATGTAACATCACATAACCTCCCCCTTCTGCTGCTGAGACAACTCCTTCCCTCTTTGCAGAGGAACAAGGGCCTGCTTCCTTTAGGGGGACACAAGGGCAGAAAACCACTGTAATCAGCAGCTTCAAGTGTTCACATCAGTGAACTAGATAGAGACTTGCTAACTACTTTTAATTGCCCACTGTGGTGGTCCTTGGACTTCCTTGGACTGTCCTTTCTCTGCACCTTGACATACTTCAGCATCTGCAAAGCACAGGTCTCCAGTGTGGACGAAGACATCATGCCCATCTCTTTCACCTTTAAGGCTCAAAGTCTGCTGTTGCCACCCTGCCAAAATAACACACATTTTCACAGGTATTGGTCTACCAAAAGCTGAAATATGGTGATTTCTCTATTTCATCTGAGAGCCAAAAGAGCATCCTCTTGCCAGATCCTTCATTAAAGCAAAGCCAACCAAATTAGCTCTCCTGGGGATCAGATGAAGGCCTGGGAAATGTAAGAAAGATTAACAGATAAAACCACAACTATTGACACTAGTAAATGTGTCTTAATTAAAACTTTTGAAAGCATGATTCAAACACACTCCAGTCATCCTCCAAATCCCTGCCAAAGGTAATGAGATTAATTTTTCTTACAGTCCCTTATTGATCCATGAAATGCAAAAAGGAAGTCAGAATTGAAAAGGAAATCTTGTGGGTGCAGGGCTAAATGTTGATTGTATGTCCAGGAGAGTAATTCCAACACGACCCCTTGCAGAATCCACAGGCCTTATTCCAGGAAGCCATGGTGGCAAACACTGGGTCATTCTGTGTGGCCAAAGGTCTGCCTTGAATGGGAGAAGCAAAAAGTGATGCTGAAGAAGACCACCTCATGCACCAAATGTTATGAAAATCAGACTTTGGGTACTGTGGGTTTTAGTTTTTTAATATAAAAGGATAGAATTACATCTTTGATTTATGGCTAATAATAGTTGGGTGTGGTGGGTTTTTTTGTTTTTAATGAAAAAAGTTCTCACAGTTGCAGTGTTCCCAAAGTCTCTCTCAACTCAGCCCAACAGAGAGAAAATAAACACTCTGCAGACTCCCTTGCAGAAAAGAGAGAGGACTTGGTAATGCATGACTTACAATAAACATTCCCTACTCACACAAAACAAACACAATGGTTCTTCATGTGTGCGAGTCTTTTAAGAGCTATTTAAATCCAGCTTAATGCAGAAAGATCACAAGCTTGATTTAAACTGGGTCAGGACCAGCCATTTGCTTAAAGTAAATGCTCTGTTTATCCTGGGACAACCAGTGAGCCTTTCCTTGCCCACTTAGACTCATCTTTTCCCTGCTCAGTGGTAGTGGAAACTACTCCACAGAGTGCTCCACATGCCCTGTGCTGGTGGCCTACACATATTCCAGGGAAAGTGGGTCAAACTCCCACTAGTGACCTTAAGGGAGCTCCAGAGAGAAAAGTGTGTGACATTTTTTGTGGTTGGGTGTCAGATGAGGCATCATGCTGCTCCACTCCTCCTGCAGGTGGATTTGGATTACACAGCAGTGTTCTGGGAGATGGCACCTGCTTGGAATAATACATTGCAAAGGGACCAGTCTCTAGTCACAGGTTCCACCACAACACAAAATTTTCCAAAGAAAATAACAAGTATTTGCACATTGGAGGACTTTGCTATTGTTTGTCAGTTATGGGGGGAAGAAGTTTTTTGGGGGGTTTATTTGTTCTGGGTTTTTTTTAACATAATAGTACCTAGCACTGTTAATACTACTGGTCATTAATGAGCACTCTGTTACTTCCTAGGAGAAAAGAACTGGAGAAACTTCCCCAGCCAAAATAAAAAGGGTCATTAGAAAAGGGAGAAGTTGATTTAAAAGAGCTGTAAATAAGCAATTTAATGGAAAGAAGGGGAGAAGGAAGGAGGCAGGAAAAATGTGCCCTCTGCAGACACGTGGCACTTTAAAAAAGTCATCATCTGGCTTTGTAAACCCTGTTAATAGTGAAATGGTGCTCTTCAGGAAAGAGAAGGTCCTAGAGCAGGACCTGAGCTCCCCAGGACAAAGTCCGTGGCAACACAGATGCCACTGCAGCAGGACAGCAGAAGGCAGAACAAGTTGGGTTTGCCATCAGACCATGAGCATGGGTGCCCTGACAGCACACTCCCTTCTACCCTGAGGCACCAACCATTAGACATCCAAGAACTGGTCCATCAAAGCCACAAGCAACACCCTGAGCAAGAATAAGGCCCAAGGCATTGCTAGTTTTAGACGGGGCTGCATGCAACAGGGCCACTGCCCCTGGCATCTCTCCCTGCTCCACTAAGGACAACTCTGCTCCGTGTGAGGTCTGTACTTGCCTTTAGCTTCTGTGCCAAAGGGGTTCCACATAAGGGCACCCCAGTCTCCCCAGCACTCAGGTCAGAGTTAATACAGCAGCAGCTGCTTGGGATGCTCTGGCGGTGCTTGGACCAGCAAAGCTTGGTCTCCAGCACAGTGCATTGCCTTCTGGTGCCCTCTAGTGCCAAGAGCTACGTAAGGTGGTCTTGCGACTCCAGCACCCACAGCCCTCCCTCCACCCAGCTCTGTGCATCTCACCACCTCTTCTGCCTTCGTTAGTCATCATCCCCACCCACACCAAACTCTGTCAAAGGGCTGCTAGTGGTGACCCAACGCACTTGTCTTAAGCAAGGAAAGAATCTACACTTTAGAAAGATCCCCCTAAACCCTTCACCCTGGGCCTCTTGTGACTAAAATCAAAAGACTGTGAGCTCACAGGAAGCAAAGAGAGAAGAGAAGGAGGTCCTGCAGGAAGTCCAAACCTCATTATGGTGCATCACATGGCAGGCTGTTGAAACACACAGGAGATGTGTTGGGATATGGTAATGAGGATTCTTGGACGTTGGAGGACTCAACTATAGCCTTACAAAGACATTCCCCCAGAGTCTCTCAGTGAGGCAGGAACTGTAGAGCACAGTTTTTTAGGAGAAAGGGAGGGCTGAAGACACCTGATTTAATCCTTACCTGTGCTACAGTTGAAGGACAGGCCACTGTGTGAGCTCTAAAAGGAAACAGGGGGGCGGGAGCAACACCCTACTCCAGTATAGTCTCTCATTCTCTCTCAATGTTTTCTACAGGCTTTGGAGTCTGATTCAAAAGAACTATGCAAGTAGGAATGATGATCAGTATGACTCACCATGCTTGCCCCATTCCTTCTTCGTGGGACATTTCAACAGAGGATTTACCTAATCCCTTCCTACAAAGAAATACTAAGATTATTTTCCTCCAGCTGCTTATGCACCACCCACACTGCCCTGCCTTAGGACTTTCCTTCAGGCAATGAGATGTTTTTTGCTCAGAAAGGGGCACAGTTCATTTCTGGGGCAAGTGAAAAGCAGCCATCACCTTTCTGCTCACCTCACTCCGGACTGAAGTCCACCACTCTCAGCCTTTCAGTGAGACATCAGTTCATCTCCCAATCTTCTGAATCTGGTAGCTGGTTATTTCAGATGCAACACAAGGTCTGGCAACCAAGCCCTTTCCCCAGACTTGCAAGCTCCTCAGCATGGGCCAACACTGCCTGGAGAGGACCTCTCTGGAAACCAAATATTGATCCTGGGGAACCCAATCCCAGAGCTGAAAAGCTCTGCAAACCACAGAGAGCCAAACTACCCCTCTCCCCATGTTTCCCTTGCTCTCTGGAGACCACTTAGAGAAAACCTCACTTCCTCCAAACCTAATGCAGCCCTTTCCTGTTGTCAAAACACCTCTTGTAAGTGTGGGGCACAGTGTTCTCTGACACCAAAAACCAAAATTCTCTTCCTACTGCCTCTACTCTACACAGCCCCCTTAGGTAGGTATCCCTAAAACTTCCTTGTCTCCCTCACCCAAACCACAGATCTCCATGTCAGGGGAAACAAGATGCTGGGCCTGTCTTCTCTGCCAGACTTCTTCCCACACAGACACCCATATACAAGTCAAGAAGAACATCTTCAAGTTCTTCAAGTCTCACTGCCCATTTCTTAGGGATTAAATTTCCCCATGAATCCTAAAGCACATGACTGTTAGTCTCCTCACTCCTACACCGCTTCCCAGTGTTACATCACATGTATCTATCTGCTCATGCTTCTGCACAACTCCTGAGGATCACAAAGCAAAAGTCCCTGTCTGACGCAGGACTGGTGCTGCTGTCACCAAGCCAAAGCTTTGTGGCTAGGCGATGTATGTGGTCATCTGGAGGAGACAAAGTCTTTCATCTGAACTGCAATGATTCAGGGAGTTTTAGGGTGGTGGTTTGTTTTGTTTTTTTTTTTCTTTCCTCCAAGCCAATGAGAGCACTCAAAGAGGCACATATTCTTCCCCTGCAGGAAACAGGGCAGTCACTTCTCTTGCTGGAGGGCTCCTCTTCTGAAGTGGTGGAGATGGCAGTGAACTTCACCTGCAGCTTCGCTGCACTTTGCTGTTTAGCATTCTGGAGCTTCACCAGGACTTCAGGTAGGAAGAGTGGAAAATAATTTCTGTTTTCCTTGTGCTTCAGGTCCTATGAGTGCGGCTTTTTAATGACAAGTAAAGCAACAGCCCTTCTCCAACTGCTGCACATGCTGGCTTAGCACTGCAGGGTTCAGACTGCTTAAAAGACTTTCTCCTCTTGTAGAGAACTTTGTTATCCAGAGACATCATCTAAGGATTTTAAAGTCAACTTACAGTTTTAACTTATCCGTCAGTGTTTAAACTCTGCATGACCCTGATTATTAAATCTAAAGGCTGTGGGTAACAATTTGACTGCTGAGTACAGATGGGCACTTGAGTGCCGATTAGCTGACTTTAATGAAATGTTACTCGGTATCATTTCTTTCTTCGCTGAGCAAGGAAACTCTTGATTGCAGCTGGCCTTAAATCTTCAGAATGGAAGCTGGAGATAGGAGTATTTTCTCTCTGAAGGTTTTAGTTCTACTTCAGTTTTACTTTGGCTCCCACACATCAAAACAGTACGTGCACTCAGGGATGGTGTTTGGTTAGCCAGTAGCTTTCTGTTTCGCCTGCGGTTTCCTCTGGGGGTTGCAGAGGCATACAGGAACTCTGACGCATCTTACATGCAAAGATAAAGCCTAGCCTTGCTCCTAGTAATGGAGAGGAGGTTTTTGAAAGCTCCTCGTGATAGGAAAAAAAGCAACCTGTTGGCCATCCACCTATTTGCTTCAGTGCAGGCTGGGATAGAACATCCACGGGATTTGCTCTCTCATACTGCAGGAACATGGCCCCCATACTATTCCTCAATGAGGAAACCACAAGAGAGAGCCTCTTCATGCAACATTCAACGCATCTCTGTAGGAACAGCTCCCTCTTGCTTAACAACAGGCAGTTGCCTGTTAACTTGGAGCAAAAAATGTCTACCCTACCACCATTCAATGGAAGGAAGAGGACAGCCAGACTTTTCCCCTCTCTTTTCATATTTCCAAACCCAGAAGCAAGGATACGGTCTGAAATACAAATGCTCTGGTCCTAAGCATCTCCCTGTACAGCAGTAAGAGCTGTTTTCCTAGGTCATGAGATCACATCCTCTGGGCTTCTAAGTACTGTAGGTGCCTGGCCAAGTCATGCAGTGCCTCTGCTACCATGCAGGCCTGGATGATGAGTGTTTCATCAGTACTGATATGCCTAGAAACCTGCACTGTTATCTGACCCTCTGGGCCATTTGGCTTTGTTCCTGGAGCAGGACCATCACCTTACATACATTCAACTTTCTAAGGTAATGGCCTTCAAGGGCCAAGCCAGAGAAGAGGCTGTCAGCAAAGGTTGTGGTGAAGAAAATCAGAACTAAAGGTGCCTCACACCAAAGAGTTTATGGGTTTTGGAAATACAGTGGTAGAAAGTATTTCAAACAGCAAAAGTGATTTCAGAGCAGTGTATGCACCACACAGTGACCACCTTGAATTGGAATCACCAAAAACCCCAAATCCTAGCCTTGAGGAACCTGCAGGGGGTTAAAGTTCTTCCACAAGGGCTCAGTAGATTTTATACCCGCCTTGCTCTAGATCACCAGGCTGCCATTCTCTTCTCTACTCAGGCTTCTCAGTACAAACTGGGTTAAATACATAGTCTGTGCTCTGTGCTTGACTGTTAGTGAGAGATCTAGCTGTGAGAAAAAAAAAAAAGGTGGAGGTGAGAAAAGCTTGATTTGCACAGCAAATTTAGTACAAACTCTGTGCACATCCATGCGCACATGCAGGCTCACTCCCTGCCCACACACACATGGTGTGAACTACAAGGGCCACCTCCTGCACTGGCAGATCTTGGCATTAGCAGCAGCTGCACATCAGCTTACAAAGGTTGAGGGCTTTTCCCCTTGTTTCTATTTCAGAAGTGGGAAAATAGAGAGGAGGGCAAATGTAAAAGACCAGGAAATAATGACATCAGCTGTAAGCTTTGAGCTTCTTGTAAATCATTGAAAAAACAGGCAGGGCATGAGGAAATGAGCCAAACAACCAGGTAAGGATACACAGTAATAAGCGCTGTGTTGAAAGAAGTGCTCAAACTTGAAAGCTCGTGGGTTCCACCTCACACCCCCCACACCTCCCAATGTCCATTTCCTACACATCTTCCTTCTCCACTTCATGGCTGCCATGATAAGACGGTCCTTGACACTTGGTCAGGGCAAAAGCACCTCAGCACCCAAAGCAGCCCGTTCTGAAGGGCAGTGGGGAGTTAGTCCAAGTTCTGCCTCAGGCCCTTTCCTGCCCAGCTGGAGAACAGGAACGCCCTCTCCTTTGTCAGCATGTAGAAGGAGGGTATTTTCCCCCCACCTTTACTACTAGCTAAATCCCCCTAAAATAAAAATCTCAAAATACCATCAAAGGCTTAAGGAGGGTGGGAAACACTTATGTCTGCAAGTTAAACTTGACATGCCAATTGTCAGACAGTGTTATCAGAATAATACTGTACTCTAAGAAACATGATCTAGCTCTGTAACTAGATTCAAAATTGGGCCTTCTATGAGCCAGGAGTCATACCAAAGACATTCCAAATAATATTCATATAATCATTTTGATTGGAAGAGACTTTTAAGATCATCAAGTCCAACCATTAACCCAGCACTGCCAGGTCACTACTAGACCATGACCCTAAGCACCACATCTACACAGCTTTTAAACACCTCTGGGATGGTGACTCCATCACTTCCCTGGGCAGCCCATTCTAGTGATTTACAACCCTTCCTGTAAAGAAATTTTTCGTACCATTCAATCTAAACCTCCCTGTTGCAACTTGAGACCATTTCCTCTTGTCCTGTTGATCATTACTTGGGAGAACAGACTGATTCCTACCTCACTTCAACCTCCTTTCAGGAAGTTGTAGAGAGCAGTAAGGTCTCCCCTGAGCCTCCTTTTCTCCAGACTAAAAAACTCCCATTATCTCAGCCATGCGTTGTAAGATTTGTGCTCCAGACCCTTCACCAGCTTTGTTACCTTTCTTTGGACACACTCCAGCACCTCAGTGTCATTCTAATGGTAAAGGGCCCAGAACTGAATGCAAGGTGCAGCTTCACCAGTGCCGAGTACAGTGGGACAATCACTTCCCCAGTCCTGCTGGCCACACTATTCCTGATGCAGGCCAGGATGCCATTGGCCTTCTTGGCCACCTGGGCACACTGCTGGCTCATGTTCAGCCAGCTGTTGACAAACACCCCCAGGCCCCTTTCTGCTGAGCAGCTTTCCAGCCACTCCTCCCCAAGCCTGAAGCATTGCAGGGGGTTGTTGTGACACAAGCGCAGGACACAGCACTTGGCCTTGTTGAACCTCATACCATTGGTCTCAGTCCATCAATCCAGACCGTCCAGATCTATCTGTAGAGCCTCCCTACACTCAAGCAGATCAACATTCCCATCTAACTTGGTGTCATCTGCAAACTTACTGAGGGCATCCTCAATCCCCTCATCCAGATCATTGATAAAGATATCAAAGAGAACAGGCCTCAGTACTGAGCCCCAGGGAACACTGCTTGTGACCAGCCACCAAATAGATTTAACTCCACTCACCACCACTCTCTGGGGCTGGCCTTCCAGACAGTTTTTTATCCAGTGAAGCATACTCCCAGTCAAACCATGGGCAGCCAGTTTCTCCAGGAGAATGCTGTGAGAGGCAGTGTGAAATGTTTTACTACGGTCCAATTAACACCCACAGCTTTTCCCTCATCCACTAAGCAGGTCACCTGGTCATAGAAGGAGATTAGGTTAGTCAAGCAGGACCTGCCTTTCATAAACGCATAATGACTGGGTTTGATTGACTGGTTGTGCTGTATATGCTGTGTGATGGCACTCAAGATGATCTGCTCCATAACCTTCCTTTGCACCGAAGTCAGACTGACAGGTCAGTAGCTCCCTGTATCCTCCTTCCAGCCCTTCTAGTAGATGGGTGTCACATTTGCTAGCTTCCAGTCAACTGGAACTGCCCTGGTTAGCCAGGACTGCTGATAAATGATGGAAAAATGGCTTGGTGAGCACTTCTGCCAGCCTCTTTGATCAGTACTCTTGGGTGGATCCAGCTCCATAAACTTGTGTGTGTCTAAGCGGTGTAGTAGGTCACTGACCATTTCCTCTTGGACTATGGGGGCTTCATTCTGCTCCCCCTCCCTGCCTTCCAGCTCAGGGGACTAGGTACTCAGAAAACAACCGGTCTTAGTGGTAAGACTGAGGCAAAGAAGGCGTTCAGTAATGCAGCATTTTCCTCATCCTTGGTCACTGCATTTCAACCCACATCCAATAGAGGAAGGAGATTCTCCTTAGTCCTCCTTTTGCTGTTAATGTATTTACAGAAACACTTTTTATTGTCTTTTATGGCAGTAGACAGATTAAGTTCCAGTTGTGCTTTGGCTTTTCTAATTTTCTCCCTGCATAGCCTCACAGAATCTTTGTAGTCTTCCTGAGCTGAGGTCACTGTTCAGTCAGATGGAGAGGGGAAAGGGAATCCTCCTCTGTGTTACATGTCTTGTCTGACCGTTGGGCCTGTCTCAGGGAAGGCAGGACGTGGTTCCAGTGAACAATCCCCCTTACAATCCCTGATGCTTCTCAACCTTCCCAGCTCCTCCCAGAGCTCTATCCCTAAGCAGAGGAGCTCCTCTCCCTGGACACACCTCCCCCCGGAGTGCTGGCTGCTGCCGCCCGGCCCCGGTGTGAGAACAGGGCAGGGCCCGCAGCCTGGCACCGGGGTGGCTGCCTGTTCCCACCAGAGCCCCATCCGGGAAGCTGCATCTGTCGTGGTGGGTGCAGAGCTTAGAGGGGACATGGCTTTCTGCTGGCTGGAACCAACCCTCTCTGGGCAGAGCTGGCAGAGCTTTCAGCATCCTTCTGCACAAACTGCTGCCCCATGTTCCATTTGCCCACTCTGGTCACTGTGAGCCCCAAAGATTTTTTTCATGGGCACAGTCACCCTTGCCCTGTCAACACCCAGGTATCATCTGCCTCACCTGCAAGAGCTGCTCACTCCTGGCAAAGTCCCCTGATGTTTCCCTGACAAAAAAGAAAACCTGCAGGAAAACCCCTGTAGACAGAAATCTACTGCTTCACTATTCACAGCACCCTGGCTTCTTCTAAGTCAGTTTGAGTCATTGGTTGAGAGGGCTGAAGCTCCCACTCTTTCAGGCACCTGATGTGTTTTGCACTCACGTTTTCTGTTGTTTCAGCTACACATGTACCATCACCACATTCAACCACGGAACCTGGCTTCCCTGTCCCAATGAATACCAACAACCCTGGTGTTCGCAAGGCAGCTCGCTTTGGTGTTTACAGATACAACAACAGTTCCAATGACCTTTTTCTGTTTAAGGAATCACAAATTAAAAAAGCGATGGTACAGGTAAGAAAACCCCAGACTTCTGGTGGTCCTCCAAACCATTTATCAGCTGACCCTCCTACAGATCACCCAAGACATAGGAGCCCTGATCCTCCTCAGGACTGCTATGTACGCCTGAAGATAAACAGAACGTGTCCCTCTATCCCCTTCAACTGCTCCCCAAGGAGGGCTCTGCTCCCCCCCTCCCCTCTCCCCCAGTAATTCAACACTTCCAACTCCACACCACCACACAGAATTCACAGATGTAGCACTTGATTTCTAGCAAAAATTTTGGCATGTTTTCCCCCTGCCCTTGCTGTAAAGGAAACTACTTTCTCTAGATTGTCAGAGGGCTGAAATATATGCTCCATGTGGAAATTGGACGCACAGTGTGTGAGAAGAAGGAGCACTGCAGCCTGGACAACTGTCGCTTCCAGAGGAAAAAAAACCTGCAGCAGGTATGTGTCCAGTTCCTTTGAGGTACCCAGTAATTGCAGGCGATTCTTGTCATCTCTAGCTACATAGACACCTTTGGACCAGCTCTGTCATGTCCCCATACATGTACAAGCCTCGTCTGCACAGAGCCAGCTGGAGTGAGGCAGAGTTTCCAGTATAAGGAGCATAGTACCTCTCATGCATCCAGGGCCAGTTCCTGCCTGTAAGGAGTTAAGTGAGACACGACCATCTAGTCCCTATTCTTGGGTAACTGAGCGAAAGCATCCCAAAATAAAGTGAAAGTGATAAAAAGTGATAAAAGAGGGACATGCTGGGCACAGGAAATCCTTACATGGGCTTTCCCACAAAGATAAGACTACTTAGCAAAGAGTACTTTTCCTAGGATAAAGGGGGCAGACAAAAAGATGCTGTTCTTTCCTGGCCCATCATGGACCACAATGCTGAGAACAACCAGCAGCCACCTGAACTCCATCATCAATTCCCCTTTTATTTGCAGATGCTGAGATGCTACTTTGAGGTCTGGATAACGCCTTGGTTACATAAAGTATATGTTCCTGTTGCTCTCTGTCACTGACTCACCTTTTCCTCATGAGAGCCTGACTTACAGGGGATCTACCACCATGAGTTTTTCCTTGCCTGGACTGTTGAGGTCAAAACTGAAGTGGGGAACAGCTGTACAGAATCACAACAGAGGTTCTCTTGAAGGACATGTTTGTTTTCATTCCTGAGAAAGATGCTCAAAAGTGACAAAGAGACCTGCCTTCACTGAATTTACTGCTATCCAGTTGTGTATCTGTTTTTCCAAAACTAAACTGCAGCTGAAAGCATGTTGTCTTTCATTCAGTAAAGACCCATCCACACCCTGGTTGAATTTCCAAACAGTCTGAACACACCCAAGAAGCTCTGTTGGACTTGCTTTATTCTGTGAGGATCTTCAGGCAGTTATGATGTAAATGAATCTAAATCACAGCACATGTGACTACAACACTGAGGAAAGCTTTACAACAACGGGACAGTTTGCCTGGGGATACACACACACAAAAAGCAAACAAACAAAAATCCCCAACAAAAACCAGTGTAAGAGTCTCCAGTGCTAGAGAAAATGTTAGGCATATCTGTCATGAATGTGTGAGGTAGAATTGTTCTTTCTTCAAGGCAAAAGTAGGAATAAGGATGTCTTGAAACACACCCACAGACCAGAAGTGACCCAGTCTAACTAGTGCTTCTACTTTAATCAACAGCTAATCTATATTACCACTGCAAATGCCAAGATGAATAAACCAAACCCTACTCCCAAAGCATACATTTGCAGAGGTTCAACAACATAGTTTCATTCCGGTTAATACTAATTAATAGTCAGGGGGACTTAAACACTCTGTAACTGGAGCTAACAGACAGTTGCCGAGCTCAGCCGCTTTGGGAGCGGCCTGGCCAGCAGCCAAGCGGTAGGTCTCACTGGATAGGGGCTTTCCTGGGGCTTTCCTTTGGTAGGGAACCACACAGTGAGTGAAGACACCCACCAGGAGCCAGCAGCTCTCAGAGGAGAGGCTGATGAGGTGTGGGCACTGCCAGGGCAATGGCGACCACCCCCATGCCCATGGAGGAAGGCCTTTGGGAGCACACCGAGCAGTTGCTTTGTGGTGCAGTGGTTTCCACAGCAGTTCACACAGAAAGGCACTGGCCAGCTCAAGAAGCCAAGGACGCTCATCCTAATTGCCTCTCGAGGCAGAATGGTGGGCACTTGGCACAGACCAAAGGCTGCAGCTCTGGCTGGGGGTCTGTACCATTCACCCCAGAGGTGATCAACGCCTCCATCCAGACAGAACTGCTGAAAGGAAGAAGCTGCCATGCAGACCTCAGTCTGTGGGAAGGCCTTTCTCCTAGGGCAGGGATGGGTGGCAAACCTAATGGCAAAAGGTGTGCCCAGGTGGTGGACTTCCTGCAGCAGGTGGCTGAGCTGCAGGTGACAGTCAAAAGGCTGCAAAGCATCAGAGAGACAGAAAAGGAGATAGATAGCTGGGTCCAAGGGCAATCAGCAGTGAACCAACAGCCTACGCCCAAACAGCCAAAATCTCCTCCACCAGCACCCCCAGAAACGGGAATAGCTGACAAGGCTGAGGAATGGAAACTTGTAGAGGTAAGAACTACCAGGAGGAAGAAACCTCCCTCAAAGCCTGAGGTGCCCCTGCAGAATCGCTTCAAGGCTCTGCAGACTGAAGAGGAAAAAACGGTTCTACCAGGTCACACCTCAGAGCTGAGTAAGACAGCCAGATAGGCTCCCTGTATAACAACTAGTGTGACCAAGAGAAAGTGATGGGTGACAGTAGCAGGTGACCCTGTTCCAAGAGGTACAGAGGCACACATTTGCCAACCTGATATAGAGAGGTCTGCTGTTTGCCAGGGGCTCATATCAAGGATGTCTCAGAGACAACCAAACCCGGTACGTCCCACTGATTACTATCCATTGTTGCTGCTTCACATGGGCACCAGTGATACAGCCAGAAGCAATCTAAAGAGCATCAAAAGGCACTGCAGAACCCTAGAAGCAGTAGTGAAGGACTTGGGGGTGCAGGTAGTCTTTTCATTGATCCTCCCAGGCAAAGAGAAGAGGAGACTGAGGGGGGATCTCATTAATGTCTTTAAATATATTAAGGGCGAGTGTAGAGAGGACGGAGCCACA
>WTSP01016775.1:0-59221 GCA_025331215.1 Actenoides lindsayi | reverse complement strand
GCTCGCTGCTGGTGGAGCTCCCTTTTCGACGTGGAGCGCTAGGGTGTTGTGACTACTTCTTGTGATCACCCGAAGAGGATGCTTCGTCCTGCGCTGCAGGTGCAAGACGTGCCACCGAATTCTATAGTTGCTATAGTGCCATAATTACACGTTTTACTTAGGCTGGAGCTCTTGTTGTTAGGTTCAGACTCCTTCTGTCGCTTTGTTTTCAAGACCTTTCAGCTAAACACCTCCTCTCTGCATTAATAATGGCTCATTTCAGCATTTGCTCCCTCCAAAGGCAGCCCAGATCCGTGGTTGCAATGGTCACCAAATTGACCGTAGGAAGGATGGAGCCTGCAGCGTGCTCTCTGTCCTGATGCTCCAAGATGCACGTCAAAGTTGGCTTAACTGTCGCCAGCAACACGTTTCTCAGGGTCCAGGAGCTCTTGATCACAGTCTGACAGAATGCCAGCATGGTAGGGCTTGGAAGGAGTGGCTGGAGATCATCTCCAGACGCTGTGCTCCATCAGGGTCACCCAGAGCAGGGCGACCAGGGTTGCATTGTCCAGGCAGGTTTGGAATCTCTCCAGAGAAGGAGAATCCACAGCCTCTCTGGCCAGCCTGTTCCTGTTGCCTGTTGATCCTGGAGAGGACTCATACCGTCTGCTTGGGTCATCCACACCTTCCCAGGTGCTCTCCGGTACAAAGAAGGTGCTCTTCCTAGAGCATGATTCAGTCCACCTCAATGGGACACATCTTGGGCAAGGATGAATCACTGTCCCAAGCTGCTGGTCTTTGTGCCAGCTCTAGAAGAAGCTCAGCTTCAGTGCAGGCAGCTGGAATGGATACTGAGCTGGAGGGTTGTGTCTGGTTCTGGGTCCCTTGTTCAAGAGAGACAAGGAGCCACTGGAGAGCGTCCAGTGGAGGCTACAGAGATGTTGAGGGGCTGGAATATCTCTGTGCTGGGGCAAGGCTGAGAGCCCTGGGGCTGTTCAGCTGGAGAAGAGCAGCCTGAGAGGCAAGCTGAGCAATGCTGAGCAAGAGCTAAAGGTGGGGGTAAGAGGATGGGGACAGACTGCTCAGTGGTGCCCAGCAACAGGACAAGGGGCAGCGGGCACCAACTGGAACCCAGGAGGTTCCATCTGAGCAGGAGGAAAAACTTCTTTGCTGTGAGGGTGTCAGAGCCTGTGCGAGGCTGCCCAGAGAGGTTGTGGAGTCTCCTTCTCTGGATTGATTCCAAACCCACCTGGACACTGCGATGCTGGGTCCCCTGCTCTGGGTTGAACGAGATGATCTCCGAAGAGGTCCCTTCCAAATCCCACCATTCTGGTAGACAAGCCTCATGCTCAACGTTGCTCCTGCAAAGGTCACAAAGGTCAGGGATGCCCCCCACCCTGCACAGTAGGATTGGCCTTTCCCCTATTAACCTCTTTTTGTGCCCAGGTTTCCCTATCTGGAGAATGGAGCTAACTATTTAATTGCCTACTTTCTAAGGAGCCAGGCAGGATAATTAGCTAATGTTTGGGTAATGCTCATAGGGTAGGAGTGCTAAGTAGTGTTGCTGTCAGCAGCACAGTGGGAAGTGAAGGACTCGATCTTGTTGTTCAAATCAGGAATGTCACGGTCACCCCTGAGTTCATTGTTCCCACTGACCCGGTCCTGCCGAGGGCAGGGGACTTGTGCAAAGTGTTTAAAGGAAGAGGATGCCAGGGGAGATCTGTTTGCCACCCAAGAGAAGAGCTGTGAGGATAACTGGGTGGGTTTCGGGAAGAGAAAATGAATCTGGAAGAAGGGAACCTACCTGGGGCCACACTTGCATCTGGAACTGTAGAGTAAATATCCAATAGCAACATGCTCTGAAAAGCAAAAGTGCAGCGGGGGAAGCTTTTCTTGCCCTGCATTTATTGCAGGGCGTGCAGCACCGTGGGAAGCACCAGAGAGAGCCCCAGCGAGCTTGCCCTGGGGACTGAAGTAGACTCAACCTCAGTCTTTTAATTTTTATTATTCTGCAAATTACGTTACGGGTGAACTTCAAGCCCTTCTCATGTCCGCTGATCATAATTGATGAGATTTCAATCTTGCCTCCTTGAAGTTAAACATCTGAGAGACACTTTGGTTAATAGTTTGCCTTTCAGAGCAGTGCATTAGCTCTCTTGTGTTCCTGTCTGCTCAATTTAGAGAGAGTGGCCAGAGAATGGTGCAATTAAGGAAGGAGTCTTGGGCTGAAGCTCTCAAACCTTTCAAATGACCAGCAGACCCTTCAGCACCAGCTTGTTTCTACAGTAGCTGGAACAACACTTCCCATGACTCACTACTTATTATTCTCTGGATTTGCAAGCAAATGTTTTTAACCTCTTTTGGCTGTATACAAAAATTATTAACCCATCAATGCTGTCCCAATGCCCTCCTGGTCCTGCTGCTGTGATCTGCTGTCCCACTTCTGCAAATGTGGCTCTCTCTCTTTCTGACCAAGACAGGGAAGCACATTCTCCCTCTGCCTCTTTCTAAAAGAGCCGACGTTCCTCATGCTATTTATTTTCTCGTCCTGGAGATGGTCCCATGCTTTGATCCATGCAAAAGATGACTTTTCCAGTGAGGTTGCTGGGCTCTCCCTGATTCCTGTTGAGCGTCCAGCCACAAGCCACCTTGAGATGATGCCAACTCCCTTCTCTTTTCCCCAGCTGTGGTTAACCAGCTGCAGACTGTCTCAGCAGCTTCTGCCAACTGCTCTGCACCCTGTATGGATGTCTCGCTTGGGATCTACACAACACATGTCCCAGGGTCCAGGAGCTCTTGATCACAGTATGACAGAATGCCAGCGTGGTAGGGTTTGGAAGGGGTGTCTGGAGATCATCTCATTCAAGGCCCCTGTGCTCCAGACGTCTCGCTTGGGATCTACACAACCAGCCAGGAGCCAGAAAAGGAGGATAAGCTGGAACTGATCCTCTCCACCACTTGCATTCCCGACCTTTGCTGAGTGGTCCGTAAGGAGGAGTGTTGCCCGAGCACCAGCAAAGGAGACCATCTTTTCACTTGCCAGGCCTGACGAAGTGAAAATCTGCAGGCAGGCTGTCGTGGTGTGTTACCCGCTGTAAGACAGGCTGTGCCAAAGCCACCACCCCATCCCATCCCAGTGCTCCCCAGGGCGGGGTTGTGCCCAAGCTCTGGTCTCAGAAGGGCTGCTTCACTCAAGAGGATCGCTTCCTGTTGTGTCTGTTCCTGGTAGTGTGTACTAAGTAGGTGGAAATACTGGCAGGAGTTCTGGGAAGGGCAGGGCTTGGGGATGGATATACCTATTCACCAACACCACCCTCCACGCCATGGCTAGATGGTCTGCATAAGACCCTCTCTGGCAGTCAGGTTCACATGGAAAATAAAGGGAACACCCTGCTCCTGTGAAGAGGAATGAATTTTCCCTCCACCAAAGAAAAAAATGACGTTACATGAAAGAATAAGCATCTTCTGTCAGTGCAGGGTATTTGGTGAGTCTCAAGTTGGAATTTTGTCTCCAGAGCTTGCCCCAGCAGCAAATCCACCCAAATGGCCTCCTCTGCATTTTCCAGAGCCCAATCCTAAGGGCTACCTCCTGCCTCCAGATGACTGTTTGAGGGAGGGTGTGTTGACAGATGGGACAGGGCTGTTTTTGCTACAGATCCAGAAGTTTTCAGTTCGTTGCAGGGCAGCATTTCCATCTTCTGGGGAGAAAGGGGAGCCACGTACCCAGCAAGAAGCTTTGTTTCTCATCATGATCAGCTTGTCCATCCCTTAGGAAGCAATTTCCCAGGAGCCACAGATGGGCATGGACTGGTGCCTGAGCCCATTCAGACACTGCTAGTCTCTGCGGTTACATGGTGTTGCAATCTGCTTCCTGGGAAGAGGAGGGAGACCATGGTCCTGCGAGTGCTGAAGGCATGGAAGGGGCAGTCATCTTTGTGGGCTTGGCAGCCAGAGCTCAGAGGTTTGTGGGTTGCGTGGGTGCCATCCGTGCTGCTTTCCCAACCTGCTCCCAGATCCGTGGATTGGCTGTGGGTGGTCAGGGGCCTCCCCACACAGCTGAGAATGAGGGGTCCTGATCCAGATGTGCCACAGGGGAAGAGAGACAAGAGGATGACCCAAGTCACCACTTCCTTCAACAAGGGCACCTGGAAAAACCCCGTCCAGAGAGTATTAGCCCAACAAGTGCTAGACTAAAACAAGCTCTCTCCTAACCCTATGCAGCATGGGTTTTCTCTTGCTGGTTTAGACTGGGACATAAAATGACATTCAGATTGTGTCCTGAGGTGGTGCTGCATGCCACAAGCCGAGCAGATCCCAGTTTCTCCTGGTCTTGGGTGTAATAGGACAGATGCCCCAAAAGGCAGTTTGCCCTTCTCCACTCTGGACACATAGCAAGGGACTTTGCTTCCCACACAGGTCACCCCACGTTACCTGGTGATGTTGTTGTGTTTGTCCAGACTTATATGCAGGAAATTCAAGGTCCTTGGTCACTGCAGGAGGAGAAGGAGTTGGCTTTGCATAAGCCCCAGGGTAAGAGCCTTTACGAGGGCACTTTGTTCCTGGGATTTGTCTCATCAGGGCCTAAGGCTGCCTGTGTCCTTCTGCAAGGTGATGTTTTCAGCTGGAGGGAGCCCTCCATCTCACCTTATCTTCCCCAAGAGCCTTATTTCTGCCCTTTGCCATGAATCTGGTCATCTTTGTCAAAGACAGGGAATATATCTCTAAGCAAAACTGGAAGAAGCTTGAAGATGTGCCATAACTTCAACAAGTATACCCCTGCACGTGCTCCTCATGCTTCCTGACTCCCTGCTTGCTCTGGATGTCTGAGGAGCACCTACCACCTGTGCCTGCTATGGAGCCCTAAAAAATGAGCCCGGGGAGGTAGAACAGCCCTGCTTCCTCTGGCAGGACAGCAGCAGCAGACATGGCTCCCCTTGGGAATACAAAGCTTTGAAAATAAAAATAGCTCATTCTGGAAATGGAAAAGGGCAAAGCAAGTGAAGAAGAAAGCATGAGTCAAGCCAGGTGTGCATGGGAAAAGGGGAGGTGGAGGGAAGTGCAACAACAAAACACTGAGCCAGGGGATCGATGCTAGAGAGGAGCAATGGGCTTGCAAAAATATCAGCTCAAGAAGTGCCAGAGAGACAGGTCTGTCTCCAGAGGATGAGGACTAGAAGATGTAAACTTGCTCTGCCTGACATCTCCTGGGCAATGCTGGAGGGGATGGCCACAAAAAGCACAACCCAGGGTAGTGCTCTGAGCCCTGTGCAAGGCTTTGCCCCGACAGCACCAGCCCCACTGAGCTCCTCCATCCCAAGCACCTGCCCCAGATCCCCACACAGCTCCTTCACTGCTGACTTTGTGGCCATGAAGAAGGGTTTCCTTCTCCTAAGCCATCAGCTGAGTTGTCAATGTCCAGACAATGGAGAAAGTGGCTGGGTAACGTCAGGAATGGATGGAGATGATGGCCATGGGCAGATTGGAGGTGCCAAATCTGCCCACGGCGACTGCTGGGGTGTCTCGTGTCAAGAGTGATTCAAGCCACCCACTGCTCCTGCCCGCTTAGACCTTGGTTTCCCCTGCTGCCAGCAAGAAGCAGTCACGTCTCGCTGTGTAGGCATCTCAAGTACATGACTGAATGCGAAACCAGCTCGCGCTTAAAAAGAAGGTAATTCCAAGAAAAAAGCTTGCATGTGTTAGGCAAGGACAGCGTGTACTCCAGACTGCTGAGAGAGGAAAAGAAGGAACAGCGATGACCTTTTTCAAGTGATGGAAAACCAGAGAGATAACTGGGAACTTGGAAAAGAGGTCAGGAAATGGAAAGAAGAGCAATCTTGGCAATTTTTACCTGGCAATTCTGACTTCGGTCCCAAATACAGCGAGGGGAAAGAGAGGGTGGGACGGAATTCTCTGACCATCCAAAGGAATAACAAAAGTTAAGTCACGGGGCTATCAAGAACGCCAAGATGGAGAGATTTCGTATCAGTCTACAAGAAAAAAAGTGGATGTGAGGCAACACCATGAGGCAAGACATCAACTCATTAACTCATTTGTGAAGGATTTGATGCAGTGTTTAACAAAGCCTTTGGTTTGGTTTGTTTTTTTTTAATTAATTTCTCTTGGCTTGAGTCTGGACATCGTCACGCAGGCTGATCATCACCATTTAAGGGTCTTCTCAGATGACCACGAGGTACCTCCCAGGTGAAATTTCGGCGTTTGTGTTAATGACCCAACCCGTCCGTTGAAGCCGTCGCTCTGCAGACATGAAACCACTGCATTCATCTGCCTCCTCCAACCTCAGTGCAGATAGGACTCGGCAAAACACCGCATCCTCCGGGATGGAGGCGGGGAAGTGAGAAAGCCAGCAAATGAGTCATCCCAGCCTCACAGGCAAGATTTGCCTGGGATCTGTGCCGTGCAGATGGAGAAGAGCCACGCGAGGGGTTTGTAGGAAGCTGATGCTGGTCCTGTGGGGACCCTGGACCCTGCCCAAGGACCACCCTGTGTTATGTCACTCATTACCAAGATGTTAGAGAAGGTCTGCACCAGGGCCTTGACATGTCCTTGTCTCTCTCTCCTCTGGAGGTCCATTTCTGCTGGCTTTCCATCGGTGGAGAAGTGCCTTCTCCTGAGAGGATGCAGCGGTGGTTTGTGGCCAAAATCCTGAGGGGTATAAATGTAGGCCATGATGCAAGAGAAACCGGCTTTCCCACTGTGCACGGCAAGAATGACCCCTCATTAAGGAACCGAAACGCGATCCATCGAGGTCGTCTCTTGCAACATGCCGAAGACCTGATTATGGTCATTTTCCTCCTTGCTTCCACTGCATGCCTGGGAAAGGGACGCAGTAATTAAAGTTTGAATCTCATTAAAACCCAGAAAGTGCTTGGCTTTCTGAGAATCCAATTATCACAAATGCTACGTAATGCCAGGCAGGGCACGGCTTGGTTTGGGTATTTGGAATTATTTTTGTTAAACATAACAAATACGGTGTGAAATCAGATTTTCCAGAGGACGTTGAAAATCTGAAGAGGGCCCAGTTACAAAAACAACTCAAGGCCTGGAGAAAACACCTTGGAGAGGGAGCGAGAGGCTGCCAGGACCCTGCTCACTAGAAAGAGGATGGGGAGAAACAGAGATGCTGCAAAAGGGGGACAGAGCAGGGGGGTGCCAGGGCAGCAGGGATGATGTGCATCCCACCAGGACTGGCCAATCTGACTGGGTCTGAACCAGCATCTCACCAAGGTGGCAAGACCCAGCTCCTGGCTGGTGATCTTAGGCACAGAGCAGTGGTCTGCTGTGGCTCAACCACGTCCTGACCTTTTCTGGCTCAGTGACTAAACCTCAGGGGAGGTTTAGGTTGGATAGTAGGAAAAATGTCTTCACTGAAAGGATTGTCCAGGCCTGGAACAGGCTGCCCAGGGAAGTAGTTGAATCACCATCCCTGGACATGTTTAAAAGCCATGTAGATGTGGTGTTGAGAGACATAGTTTAGCAGTGGACTTGGCAGTGCTGGGTTAATGGTTGGACCTGATGATCTTAAAGGTCTTTTCCAATCTAAACAATACTATGATGCTATGAAATGACGTGAGCCCAGCAGCAAGAGACAAAGCTGTTCTTCCTCTCCCTGCTCAATGTAGCAAGCACTACAAAAAGGCACTGCTGGCAGCAGAAGCTTGTCACCTTCAGAGGAAAATGATCTTTCTAACAAGCAGTTCACCATGGAAAAGGTAGAGGTGGGATCTCCATCCCTCGCTAGGATGGGAACTTTTCTGAGGAGCCACGTGTCTCAGCATACCTACAACTGGCCACCATGGCCACACACAGGTCCAGTGGTCCTTTTCCCACTGCAACGTCTGCAGATCCCATCCCAAACATCCTTCCCTCTGTTTTCAGCTTGTTCTCTTCATCAGGGTTATGGAGCATCACCCCTAACTGCAGCTGGTGGTGGTATTTGGGATGCCTAGCTTTGCCATGCCGTGGTGAGACTTGGGATGCGTGGCTTTGTTGTGCCACAGTGACATTCAGGATGCCTGGCTTTGCCATGCCATGGTGGCACTGGGTACTCCTGGCTTTCCCATGCCATGGTGGCACTTGGGATGCCTGGCTTTGTTGTGCCACAGTGACATTCAGGATGCCTGGCTTTGCCATGCCATGGTGGCACTGGGGATGCCTGGCTTTGCCATGCCCTGCTGGCATTCAGGATGCCTAGCTTTGCCACGCCGTGGTGGCACTGGGGATGCCTGGCTTTGCCATGCCCTGCTGGCATTCAGGATGCCTAGCTTTGCCACGCTGTGGTGGCACTGGGGATGCCTGTTTTTGCCACATTGCTCAGCTGCTGACTCACCAGGGGAATGGGGACAAGGCACTTAACTGCTCTGTGCCTCAGTTTTCTCAGCTGCAAGCGCGTATTAAAACAATAACCTAATTTGCTGGGGTGCTGACAGCCTCCAGCAGCGATAGCGAGGAGCTCTGCCAACCTGGGGTAAAAGGTGCTAGCTAGTTAAGTGCAAAATAGTATTATGGTTTTTGTGGTGCAGTGTGTCTGCCATACATTACACTTATGTAACATTACTTAGCACTTAGTCGGCACTTCACATCTTTAACTAATTACACACAATCGAGCCATTTACCAGCGTGAAGAGAAAAACATCCAATAATGACTGATCTGGAAGCGCTGGACTGATTTCCAGACTCCTCCAAATGTGGGAATTGCAGAAGGTGGGAAATAGGATTTAGGGGAAAAAAAAAGAAAGGACGAACAAAAGGATGCATTAAAAGAGGGAAAACAACAACAAAAAGTAATCAAACTGTGTGTCTGCATCCAGGGACTCGCAGGGTGAGAAATCCCACTGCATTTTCTCATGGGAACAACCAGCCAGAGCTCAGACTGCAGCACCTCCGAAGTACATTGAAAATTCACCTCCTCCTTCTTTTTGCAATTAAACACATATTCTTATGCACCTCGACTTTCAAAATAAATAATGACAATTTTTTTTTTTCAGCGGTAGCAATTAAAAGCGACGCTATTTACATTTTAATTAGTTCCTTCGGCGTGACTGGCTCAGCTCCTTTCAATCAGAAATGGATGTATTTAGAAACAAGACATCTTTAAGTGCTCTTGGGTTTTCTGTAAACAGTAGCCCTGCTCTGCTTTCAGGTTCTCGGGGTGGAGGGAACAGAGAGGCAATCTGCTGGATAGAAAACTCTGCACAGCTTTTCTTCCCGGTGGAGATTCTCTGTGGGAGTGCAGAAAAGGAAGTTTATTTTGGAAGTGAGTAAAATAAAGCAAGGTTTTGTTCCAGGAGAACACAAAGATAAGTAGCATCTGTGCAGCTGGAAGCGCTGTACGTGGCTGTGAAGACCGTATTTACAGCTGCAAGAATGCCAGGTACGTTTTCACATCCTGGTAAGACTTCAGAAGGCATCGAAGTGCTACCAAGTCGGTTTCCAAGATGCATTTTCCACCCACTTTTGGCTTGCGCTTGCAAAGCCATCAGCCGCGTTTCGGCTCGGTGCCATCCACGGGCCTCGATTCTTCGCAGTGAGAGTCGATGGAAACTTTACCAGGGATTCCAGTACAAATAACAGTGTTGTTACAGCCTGGGGAGTACAGGTGGGGTACACCAGGCCCTCGGGCTCTACGTAGCAAAACTGTTTCATCTGAACCTCCATCGTCGTCGTCGTCTGAGGGCAGCAGGTTGTAGCCGGCACATCTGCGTCTCAGATGTGAACCTCTTGGAGAAGAGGCAGATGTCAAAACGCCACGGGGAAAGCTTCTGCTGCTGAATAATTCTCTCGAATAAATGGCAACTGTGAACGCAAAGCCCACCAAGGGGAAGTGGGGTCAGAAATCCACGGTCCCCGGGAGTGTGGCGGGATTTTCGCACTGCGAAGCGGTAGCCTCCGTTCCGCTGCGAAGTGAAGAGGTGTCATTATTTCTGACTCACAAATGAACTCGGTGGCTTGCCCAGGGCAGAGGGAGAAAGCCTTTGGAGGTAGGATGAGGATTTCACGCTTGTTTGGAGAAAGTTCTGCCCAAATAGCTCTGTTTTCTGTTTCCCAGGCAATTTCAGCCTTGGCAGGCTGGTGTGGGGGATAAGGTCCAGAGAAATCACAGCTCTTGAGAGCTCTAGCACTGAAAAAAGCATTTACCTTGTCTCCCTGCTTCAGTTTCCCTCTGTTTAAACCTCTACAGAGCTCACTGGCACGTAGGGAAAATGCCCTCTAAAGACCAACTATTGTTATGGAGTTAGGAGGGGAAAGACAAATCGCTGTGATTTGAAAGATAATAGAACCTATCTGCCATGGCTGAGTTTGTAAGGAGAAGGAGTGAGGTATTTGAGGTCTGTCTGGGGTATTTCCATGGGAAATGGCTCCTTTGTTCAGGAGAAAAAAGCTGTAGAGGTCCTGCCTTGGGTGATTTCTGGTGGTTCTCCCCCAGGGCTTCTGTGGAGCTGGGGGAGTGAACCTCCAGGCTTGTTCCTGCCAGGTCCAGGATATCCTGAGCCTGTGACCTTCCCTCACTGCTTAGTCTCCTCTAGGTACATAATAAGCAGATAGATAAAACAGTAAGGCCTTCAAGGGCTTTTCATTAGCTTGTGCAGCAGGATCTGCTGGGCGCACACAGCCAAAACCACACAAAGTACCTGAGTTGCTTTCAGAGAAACCCCTTCACAGGCTGGTGCTGGGGAAGAAGAGAGACCTGAAAGCTAAAATAGACAAGACCCATCCTATAGGGAAATTAGAGGCTGGAGGAAGTCAGCTTGGAGGCTGATGTCACCGCTTCCGTTTGCCCCATGAGGCAATGACCATCAAGTCCGTGTGGTTGAGAGATTTTTCCCCATGGTAGGGCTGCAATCTGATACTGAATGATCATGGATTCTGGATTTAATCATGGAGGTGATTAAAGTGGGGTGTTTCTTCCAGTTTTTGTGCTTTCCTTGTAATGGGGGTGGTGCTTTGGGCATGAGACAGGACACCCCCAAAGTGCTTCTGCACTTGAAACGCTTCTCCTTTCCCCCTTCCACAGATGCACGTCTGGACGGTGAGTGCAGAAACGCCTGCAGAACATACGTCCCCCACAACAAGGCCAGCACAGGGGACATCTGACCCAAAGCCAGGAGCCTCCTTGCTATTTTGGGAGCAGCCCTTGCCAGCGTCTCTCTCGTCTGGGCACTGAGCTGGAGGCAGCCCAAGGTGACGAAGCTGTCAGCAAAGGCCGATTCCTCGGGTGGTGTCGCAGAGCCCGGAGGCATCACGGCAAGTGCAGGAGAAATCAGAGCTGTCACAGCTGGTTATGGCTGCCTTGGGTGAGGGTGAGTCGCCAGTTTCTTGGAGCCAGAGGATGGCATGATGCTTTGAAAAGGAGCCCGTGGCTAATCAGCACCATCCGCTGCAGCATCAGCGCCGGGCAGCTCCCCCTGTAAGGCTGAAGGACCACCCCAGCCTCTCTGAAACTACTGGGTCATGCTGTCTTGCTGCTTTGAGGCTGCACTGAGTTTTTATATTTTTCCAGCCAACCCTCCACCCCCTCTCCACTTCTCTCCAGCTCAGCTGCTCATCCCAGTGAGAGTCTGCTGCCTGCGCTCATGTGATGATTTACTCTCTGGAAGACCTTCCTAAACCTGCTTCTTACAGACTGGGCATGGTTGGGAAACCTTGGATGTGCAGCTTGGGAGTGGAATTCATCAGGGCCACGGAGAGGATTGCAGAGAGCTAGAAAGGAAAAGAGGGATTTAGAGGTTTTTAAATCTATGCTTGAAGGGACAGTAAAAGCTGGTAGTGAAGGAGAAGGCTGGAAAATCCTAAGCAAGGCTCTACCCAGGGCTGAAGGCCAAGAGATTTTCCAATATAAAACTGGCCAAGGCCGAGTCTCAAGAGGTTCCTCAAGGATGAGGAGCCATGGACAGATGTGCACTCCTGGATCCAGCTGTGCCACTGGATGTGCTCCCCCTCCAGCCGCTCCTCCCCACCCACCAGCTGCTCCAGCCCCTTAACATGAAGCAGCGTCGCCTGTTGGAGCGGACACAGATTTGGACAGATTTGGGGTCAGGATGATACTTGCCATTGACAGAGTGGTGCAGACCGTCCCTTCCAGATGAAGACAGTAACAATTAGCTGGGACACGGTGACATTTCCAGCTGGCATAGCCCTCTGCGGGGTGAACATCTGCCCGTGGCCGGAGGACAGAGGGAGGTAACCAAGTGGGAGCCTTTTGACACAGATAAGGATTTCTGGGAGGAGGACAGTGAGCCAGGCAGCAAAACTAGTTGGACTTCATTGAAGGATTAAGAAGAGGTTTTACACCCAAAAAATGTAACAGGGAGATGAGCGAGGAGGGGAAAAAAACTGATGCTATTGACAGGCCAAAAGGGCCAATACTCTGAGCACTCCTTAGAATCTTCTCCTGCAAGTGCAGGGTGAAAGGAAAGGAGAAGGAGAAAGAGGCAAAACGGGTTCTTGAGAAATTTTATATTTAAGAAATCGACCTGTGTACGTTGCAGACATCATCGGGTATTCATTTTCAGGTGCTATTAACAGGATTAGTTAATGAACATATTGATCCTTGGGTGGTGATATTTTAATATCCTTGGACAATCTGATCCTGAGAGGCAGAAGAAAGAAAATCTGGTGGTAATTTAAAACACAAAAAAGGGAAGAATATAATTCTGGCAGTCACCAGCCTATAAAAATAATAGAATGAATGTTTAAGAAAAAAATCATGATGAAATATTTAGAGCCTGGTTCTGTCCACACAATAGTGTCAACGGGGAGAAACTTTGCAGAAGCCAGATGCTGAATAAAATTACCATGCGACGAGAGTCAGGCTTGAGGGATGATGGGCACAGAAATCTGCCGGGTTTTCCATCTTTTCCAGCTCTTTTTGGTGCGAAGAGGAATCCTGTTAGAGAAACGGCAGGGCGGGAGGATAAAGACAGCACAGACTTTACAGACATGTGGTTCTGTTTTGACTAATGTATTTTGCTGCTTTGTCTTAGGAAATAAAAAAATTAGGAAAAAAATGCCTCGGCCTGAAATGTGGTTTGTACAAACTGAAAACACATTGAAATGCAGTAAGTGATCCTAAACAAGAGCGTGCTACATGGAGCAAGGCGCATTTGTCAGGGTAGAACAAGAGTCGGGGCTAAAGATCAGGTTTCATTAACATCTTCACTAATGATCTGGAAGGACGATACCTTCCAGTATAAAATGAGTACAAAGGGTAGTAAATTTGAAGCAGCTTGGCAAATAATAAAGAGTTTTCTCTAGTTTTGTTCCAAACACCTGGAAATTTCCATGCAATATAAAGCGGTGTTGAATACACTGAAACATCTCGTCGCGTTGAGTGACATCTTCATTACTCACCACTTAGCCCACTCAGTGTCTCTTTTTAACCCTTCCAATATGTTTATGAGCGTCTTTCACAGGTCTTTCTGCAGACCCAGCCCTCCTCATCCTTAGCTGGGTTGATATTTAGAGGCAGGTTTCTGGGGCCGTCTTCTCCAGGTTTACTACCCGACTCCTTTCCCCGCCTGCAATGAAAACTGCTTGCAAGGATGGTTATGAGCACTGTGCCTTCAAACATGACCCATCTCTGCATCACCTTCAGTGCTCTGACCTGCTTACGTAGCTTAAACTGGTTCCACCAGAAACCTCCTAGATCTGCATTTGCCTACACGCTCCTCTGACCACCTTCTCTTTACGCTACTTGGGTGATTCACGGCTCTTGCTCAAGACCTTTCCATCCGTGAGGTCTTGAGCAACAGCCGTGAGTCGCTCAAGTAGGTTAAGCCACATCCCTGGAGTGCTGAGCCAGGCTCTCCTGGCTGTCAGGAGAGAGGGAGCAGTGGAGGACAGAGACCTGGAGCATTCATGTCTTCTCTAAGCAGGCTAGAAGGACACAGGCTGCTGCTCAGGCTGTTTTCATTACTTTTTGTCATTCCTTGCAGATAAAGCTCAACGGTGCAAGGAAATCAGGCTGGTGATGGAAAGAATGTTACCTGTAATGCGGGAGCCCCGAGCCATGGTGGGAAGGGAAGACCTTCATCTGTCAACCTTCTCAGGTTGCCCAAAGAAGCTGTGGATGACCCCATCCCTGGAAGTGTTCAAGACCAGGTTGGATGGGGCTTTGAGCAACCTGGTCTAGTGGGAGGTGTCCCTGCCCATGGCAGGAAGGTTGGACTATATGATCTTTAATGTCCCTTCCAACCCAAACCATTCTATGATTCTCAGGATCTGCTGGGGACGGAGGGTGCAAGGAGAGGAGGAAGAGATGGAGATGTCAGATGTGCTGCACCTGCAGTTTCTACAGCAGCTCCCAGCACCCCATCCCTTCTCCTGGCTGTGTCTGCCTGGTTGGAGCATCACCAGTTGTCCTTGTGGCTGCAGCACCACATCAGGAACAGGAAGACTGAGTAGGGGAAATAAACACAGTGGTGATACCCCAGAGATCTGGAGATGTGCTGGGATCCCATCCTCAAGTGGCACATTTTGCAATTGCCAGAGCTTTTGTAAAGCCTGAAATGAGGGGTTGGGGCGGGGTCAGAAACTGTAGGACCCTCCATCATCACCTACCAGAAATCCTTCGCAGGAGATCTAGAGTGAGGTGGAGCAGGAAGAAACCTGGAGAGAGCAGAAATAGTGGATGCAGCGACTGACAAGAGGACTAGGAGCAAAATGGCCAGGGATGAGGTCTGGGTAGGTCAGCTGCAGGGGCCATACGCTGCGAGGGGCAGGAGCAGGAGCAGGTGGCGTGGGGCAAAGCCTCCTGGAGAGACAATATTTATCCAGTTTGGTTTGTGGCCGCTTGAAGCCTGCTGGAGAACTTGCTCCCAAACAACCAAACAAACAGAGGAAAAAGAAACGCGTGTGAACGGATCCAAATGTCTCCTTATGGCGTTTTTTTGGGTTTTGGTTTGGGTTTTTGTTGTTGTTGGGTTTTTTTTCTTCTTCTTAATGAAATGTGTTGATTTTGCATTTGCAGCACCTCAGGGCTAATTTTAGGAATGTGCAATTTTTTTTTCTTTAACAGAAACCCAAGGGTTTGCAAAAAAACCCTGCTGAAGATAATAAATACGTGGTCTGCAGCCCCTGAAGGCTGAACTTTTTGCTTTCCTGCCAGCGAAGCAGCAATCCCCAGGGTGGAAGGGCAGGCTGTCTGCAAGACCTGTCAACCAAACCGTGATCCTCCAGCAGGGCAGGAGACCAAAGAAAACTGCTGCCTCCCAGCATGGGAAGAAAACCCAGGGTGGCCTGCCTGGGGAAAGCAGCACCAGGACCACCAGGAGCTGGCAGGACCTGCTGTTTGATACCTCCATGTGCCTCCCAGCCTCCAAGGAACCTCTCGGGTCAGGGGTGGGCAGCACGAGCCATAGCTGACCCTGTCCCCTCCCTTTAAGCCGCTCTTTCAGGCCACGCTGGAATTGGCGGCGGCCGCCTCGCTCTCTGACTCAGCTGTTATATCTGGGGAATTTATGGCCTTTCCTTCCTGCCAGCCTCAGTAAATAACCCTGTCATCTGACTGGCTTTTGGGAACCGACCAGGAGCAGGAGCCTCACAGGCGGGCTGAGATGAGGACCTGCGTCCAAGCAGCAAGCAGCATCGCCAGGACCAGGGAGGTCCCCACTGGGACCCTTGCCCATGGCATCACTGTCCTCAGTGGGACCCTCACCTGCAGCATCAGCATCCCCAGTGAGACCGTTGCTCATGGCATCACTGTCGCCAGGAAGTGCCTCGGCCACGGCATCGCCAGCCCTAGTGAGACCTTCAACGCATGGCCAACCCCAACAGGATACTCACCCATGGCATTGCTGTCCCAAGCAGGACTCTCCCCCGTCATGACCCACAGCCAGGACCAGTGGGCCAAGACAAAGCGTGTCCCCACTCAGGAAAGCCAACACCATCTGCAGTAGAGCTCCAACATATGAAACACATGGTTGACATCTGGCTTTTATTGTCCATTTTGTTGGAAGACCATATATAAAACTGGGAGGGGAGCAGATTGAGGCCACCGAACCCCGAGATGTCCATCAGCAAGGTGCTTCAGCACTGCTACTACCTCCTCCATTTGCCTGTTTACCCAATGGGAGGTGCCCAGGTAGGAGATGCTTTTGCCCAGAGCACACCATGGAGCCAGGAGCTCCAGCAGTCCGAGCAAAGCAAGGAGACTCTGTCTCTTCCAGGGATACCTCGCTGGTCCTGGACAGACTGAAGCCACCTATATAGGTTCCCTATAGCAAATTTTGGCATCCTGGCTTGCCCCCTGGAGGCAGCCCCATGCATGGTTGGTGGAGGCAATAAAGACAACACTAGTAGTAAGAAGTGCAAGCTGATGGAGAAGTTTAAGCACATCTGAAGGGCTGCAGGGAGAAAGCTGCCCTTTCAGGATAGTGAAGCAGCTCTTTCAAGTAGATGGGACCATGCTGGACTGGGGGTGGGATGAGGTAGAGCCTAAATCCAGTGTCTAAGTTAAGGCACATTCTAGTCCTCCTGTGCTCGTCCATCCCAGGAGCACTTTGACCCATCAGGCGTCACTTGGGTACCACAAGGACAACGGGCTTCATGAGCTGATAGATTAGAGGGGTGTTTGAATTCCCCGTGGTTAGGGAGGTCAGGCTAAGCCTTGGGGACTGCAGTGGAAACTGCAACCTCTGTGCCAGGAATTATGTGCTGTATCCTCCTGGCACGGGTGCAGGGAAGTGCCTCTTCCTTCCTGGCTTTCCTCTTCCCTGTCATCACCTCTGTAGGATTTGAGGACTGCTCTGAGACATGGTCTCCACTCCCTGTGGAATTTCTAGAGTCCAGATGCTCATAAAATATCATCAGGCAGCAAGCATCATCTCTGTGCTCCCCCCCCAGGAGCTTACCCTTACGGAGGGTCTTCCAAGCAGCCCCTCTTCACAAGAAGACTTTTCCCCAATGCCTCCTGAAGCAGCTGGTGGGCCCAAGCCCTATCCTCACACTACCTGTTGCTAAGGCTGTCATTCCCTAACTAACAGCCTCACAGCCCCCAAACCCCTCACCACACTGCTGTGGAGCTGTGCAAGGATCTGAGCTGGGGAACTGATCCAGCACAAAATAACCTGGCAAAGAAAATCCCTCACCAGGTCATGCTTGGATGGCACAACTGCTGGAGAAATGCTCCTGGAGGCATTCGGAGTGGGGCTGGTTTTGTGACCAGGCACATCCTTCCATCCAGGCGTTGCTCCTAGAGGGCTTCAGCAAATGGTGAACTGGAGAAGCACTGAGGAATAGGATTAAACCACAGGAGAGCCAATCTCCAGGCCAGGGAGTACCTGTGTGTACCTGTACTCTTGGGAGCTGGGCTGCAGAAGGTGTAAAGTATCCTCTGTCTCGTGGCCAGACATTAATTTACCTTCTCGCGAGCGGCTGGCTGCAGATTGTATATAATTAGTTTCATGTCCAGCTTGCACTTATCTTGTCTGGGTGTTCGGCGCGTTTGGTGACAAGTTCATAAATCAAAAGCTCTCAAGAAGTCTTCTGCCCCAAAGTGTCTTTGTGGGCAAGCAACCCCCAAGCGGCCCCATAGCAGTGATTAATCACACCCATCTCTCTCTCTTTGGGCTGATTTAGGGCAGCCTGAATTACCATTCTCACTGGATCACCGAGAAATTTGTAGGTCGGCACAACTTCTCATCCCCAGAAAGCGCGAGGCAGCAAATCCAAACTCCGCGAAACACCAGAGTCAAAAAAACAAATGAATAAATAAAAAGGGCTCTTGGAAGCCTGGCAAGGACCTCGCAAGGCAAAAAAAAAACCACCAACCCGTAAAGACAATCAGTAAATTGCCACTCCGGCCCAAGATGCGGAGGCAGGCTCTAATCACCGTCCTGATGTAGGGCTGCCTTAGTCATGCTTTATTGATTCCCTTTTCTAGGGACTTGAATCATCAGCTCCTCCCGGGGAAGAGCTCTCCAGCTCTGTGGCTCGAAGAGACACAAATTACCGGTGCGCACGTAAGCAGGCACGGGAGAGCTGAGATGCCAGAGGAGATGCTCTCAGTCACATGCCCGGCAATTTGGAAAGGTGATTAGTGCTGCTAAGTGAGGAGACCAGGAAAAAAATTCAATCGTTGGCAAAATGAGCCGGCTGAATGGCAGGGGGGACATGGAGGAGGCTGCTGGTCTTCTCCAGGAGATAGAGATATCTCCTGTTTACCTTCAAGGTAGCAGTGGGGAAGGGGTTTCTCCCTCTGACTGAGCATCCTCTTCTCTTATTTGATCAGGAGAGAGGCTCTGAGAGTCTTCACCCACACTGAAGCAGCTAGGAGCATGCCAGGAGCAGTGATTTGAGGTCACCTACATCGCTCCAAGCTGCTTTAAAGCCCTTTAAGTCATCTATGCCCTTTCACACCTGACCAACACCCTCTCCTGCTCTTCCCCTGAGATTGTCCATTCAGCCACAAAAGTCACAATTTTCTCTCCTTGCCACGAAAGCCTCCCTGCCTCTCATTGGGAGGTCTGTGCACGGAGCAAGGGGGGAAAGGCTGAGAAGGCAATTAAGGAAGGATTTGGACCTTCTGGAAAGGACCCTAAGGAGACCAATCCTCAAGGCAGCTCTTGTTGGGCTCTGCTGACAGCTGGCTACGAGCACAACCAGCTTCGAATGAGGCTGTGGAGCGTCCCTGTTGCTTTGCAAACACAAACTGCAAGCAATCACAGAGGAGGTGGGTGGAAGAATGGGGGGGCCAAGCGCCAGCCAAAAAACCTTGGGGGCTTCCTAAATGCTCGGGACTGCCTCCCAGCAATTAACCCCCGGGGCACGGGAAGGCATGCAGGGGCTGGAAGCCGTCCCTGCTCCCCTCTGATGTTCCTAGCGTGCCTTAGCCTGGGAGACAGATGCCTCTGCAAGAGCAATGCAGGCGGTTCCTCTGCAATCCAGAGCAGAGCGAAGGCGAGCAAGCGCTTCCGCTGCCAGGGAACGAGCTTGAAAGGGATCCAGCGGATAAAGAGATATTCAAAGTTCAGCTAATGAGTGAGATGACTCACTGGCTCAACGAGACAAAGGTTAGGCTGGAAAATAAAAATCCTCGCTGCGAGGAGCGGGGTTGGTGGGGATGCAAAAGGCAGAGGATGAGGCGTAACCGGAGGCAGCCAGTGCTGTGAGGGGCAGAGCAATGGCTGTGGCTTGGATGCGACCCCAGGTTTGCCCCAGATTTGTCCCAGGCTGGGGACAAGGGGGTTGTGACAGCAGCTGTGGATGTTTGGGCGTGTGGTGGCTGTATCTGCCTTCTCCCTCCCTTCTGCAGCCCTAACAGTCCCTCATCTGGGTACAGCACGTTTATCTGGTGGCCCAAGAGGATGCCACTTGCAAATGTAGCACAACAGCCCTTCCTTCACCTCCTTCACCTCTCTCACCAACCAGTACTGCTGAGAAGGGGCAGAGGATGGTCAGACCTCAAAAAGCATACTAAATAGTCACGAGGAAACATCAGCCTACTTCCAACACTCTTGGCATCGCCACTGTGCCCAAGGAAGAGAAATACTGTGATAAATGTGGTCCTGATGCAAAGCATCCTGAAAATGAGGGCTGGGAAACCAGAGACTTCCTGCTTACAGGAGATGTTGGCTGGCTTGGGGGTACACAAAACCTCTGGTAGAGCATCCCTGTGTCAAGGTTGAGCAAATCAGAGGAACAGATCTCCTCTCTCCTAGGTCTTTATTGTCAGTAAACAAGTGGCTGCAGCCTGGGATAGTCCAGCCTGGGATGCTACAGAGAGCACAGCACAGGCAGGTGTGGCACAGAGCAGTTGCAGTGCTGTTAGGGGTTTTGCTAGTGATTTTGGGACTGGGATTTAACTTTTGGATGTGCTTTTATTTCCTTTACTACTGAGTTCAGCCCAAGCAAGATGAGATGACACCTAAACTGCTAAACTGAAAAAAAACCCATTCCCTTCTTTCCTGAGAAGCTAAGAAATAAAGACCTGGAGAGGGATGGAGTGGCTTCTGGAGGTATCAGAGCAGAAGGCCAAAAAGGACATCAGGACATGGGTGGGGGAAGGAGAGATGCAGCAGGACACCCCTGCACGCAGGGTTAGAGGAGCTCAGAAAGACAGATGTGGGACCCAGCTGGGCATTGCCGCTCAGCTGCCCCAGGCAATGCTACTGATCCCCGACAGCCCCAGGGAGCTCCCATGTGCAGTTATTTGGGTTGCTGTAGCAGAGCAGATGACATCTCATCACCCACATTCGGGCCAGGGTTTAACGACTTTGCTCCTTACAGGGTGGAGATGTTCTGGATGCTTCCGGGTGATGGTGGGACCATGCAAAGCAGGGTCATGGACACAAGGAAGAAGCGAGGTGGAGATGAGAGGCTGGAGGATGGAAACCACCTCCTCTGTTTTTCACAGACAGATTTTCCCCCCACCCCACCTCCTCTGTGCAGTTTTATAAGCAGCAAGGTCTGTCACTGCCAGGAGACCTGCTGGGAAGCTGGAGCTTTGCTTCCAAGCAAGGTGCAGGCAAGGAGGCAGCTCAGCTCGAGGGAGCAGCAGGCAGGATGTTCACCCTCTCCCACAGCTCCCTTCTTTCTCTCCAGTTACCTTTAATTTCCACAGCAGAGTGTTGGCTCCCCAGGTGCAGGCAGAGGTGAAGGGAAGAAAGCCAAAGGCAGCATGACACTGAGGACCAAGGAACTGTTTGCTTCTTTCCTATAACAACCCTTGCATCTCAGCGTGGGAAACAAGGTTGGTTACGGTCTCCCAAATCCTCATGCTAACCCTTAAGGAAATTTCTTTTGGAAGCTGCACTGGAAAACTAACAGCACAGAAGGGAAGAAAGAGGTGCAGCAGATCCCAAACTGCCCCAGCTCCTCTCCTCCCAGGGGAACCACAGCACAACCCAGACCTTCATGAGCTGGTTGCACCAAACGCCTGGAGTTCAGGAGCTTGGGCACATCACCCGAGAAACGGTGTTTCCACCGTGGGCAGGATGTGCTGGGTCCTGCACCAGGACCCTGTGTGCCTCTGCTGTATTTGGGTGCTAATCTCACCATTCCCAAGGGGACGAGGCGAGAAGCTGGTTCCTAAAAGCATGAGGTTGCTTGTAGTTTATTGCAATGTGGGATGGGGATTATTCCAAAGGAAGCAGGATGTCATGCAGCTATTGAAGTGACATCACATGCAGGCTTTTACAGTCGCCAGCATGCTTTGCAAGCCTAAGGTAATCAAATCCTAGGTTTACACAACCACACTGGCCCTCTGTCCACTGAGACCTGTAGGACAGGCTACCAACAGTGCGATGTCCATGCAAATCCTTCATCCTGGGTGGTGGTCAGCTAAGATCAGACTCAGGGGATACAATATGACCCAAGAGGGTCCAGAGTGCTTGTGACAAGGGACATTGCCTTGTTCTGGTGTTGTGTAGCACCACGGGGGTCTCGTTCCTTTGTGTTTCTATCTCTTTACAAACCATAAACCAGAAGAAAATGGCACCTAGGATAGCAAGGGAAGCTTTGGACAACAGCAGATTGCCAAGCCTGTCTTCTTCTTCATTAATCTGGACTGCTAATTGCTGATGCCGGGAGCCGGAGCATTAGCAAGACTCCAGGATCCCTCCTGCCCTTCGCGTTCAGCGCTCAGGACAAATCAATACCAGAGCACGTGCTCTCCAACAGCGACCGGCTGCAAAAATTACCCAGGGAAGAAGCACAGCCCCAGTTCAGTGAAGCAACCTGAAATAGCAGCAGTCACTGCCAGATCGACCGACTGTCTGACTATCCCTGATGACAGAAGAGCAGAGGAAACAGCCACGCTGGTCCATGGGATGTCTTCCTGCTCGGCTTGTGTGGCTACGGACGAGATCCAAAATCAGCCCGGACTTGGAAAAAGGGCAGCTTTCAAGCAGAGGCAGAAGTTGTATGGTTGAGTTGAATCTAGAGCTTGGCTGAAGAATGTCATTTCAGAGGAAAATGAGCAACTGGGGAATGAATGTCTGAGTTGTGCTTCCCAACACGCAGGACTTGTGCTGGCAGTAGAAGAAAAGACAACTCAAAGAGGTCCACGGCCTCATCGAGACCCAGATGCTGTCATTGCCGAGAGCTGGACCTGCTGTTGTCACCAGAGGTGATGTAAATGCCTCGCAAGATGTGAGGCAATGAGTGGGTTGAATAGAGGCAAATGGATCAAGTCATCAGTGAGTTCAAAGAAAATGGTGATAAGTCAAATTGTTTTCAAAAATTATTTCTATTTTAGCAGTCACAGACTGCCATGGATTTCTCTCAAAAGCTCTACTGAAGGAGAGTGACTCAAAAGAATGCTTTCTGGTAATAAAAGCATCAGCATTTCTAAGGTTGCACAAAGAAGTCCAGTCTGCCATGAAAGGATTTTGATTGAAATAAAACAGCTCCACAAGTGACTTGATGTTTACAAAATAGAAATGTGGCTAAAAGGGAGCAGCAGGAACAGAATTAGGCTTCTAGCACCAAAAATGCTCGGAGCACATCCTTGCAGTCCTCAGCACAGGAGAGACATGAACCTGCTGGAGCAGGGCCAGAGGACCCACAGCAATGATGTAAGGGCTGGAACCCCTCTGCTGGGAGGCCAGACTGGGAGAGCTGGGGGGGTTCAGCCTGGAGAGGAGAATTTTCCAGGGAGGCCTTCTGGTGGCCTTCAAGACTTCAAGGGGGCCTGTCAGAAAGATGGGGACAATCGTTTTATTGGGGACTGTTGGATCAGGACGAGAGGTGATGGTTTTAAACAAAGAGGACAGATTTAGTCAAGACAAAAAGAACAATTTTTTTATGCTGAAGGTGGTGAGACCCTGGCCCAGGTTGCCCAGAGAGGTGGTCGATGCCGCATCCCTGGAAACTTTCCAGGTGAGGTTGGATGAAGCTCTGAGCAACCAGCTCTAGTTGCAGATGTCCCTGCTCAGTGCAGGGGGATTGGAACTAGGTGTCCTTGAAAGGTCCCCTCCAACTCAGACCATTCTATGGTTCTACAGTGTTCCCTTTAATCCAGCTGATTGGCACACAGGGGAATCCAGCCTGGAGCATGGAGCAAGCCATCTTACACCAGGCTCAGATACTGCCCCCACCTCTGGCCCTATGCCCCCTGAGACTGCAAACAAAGCCCATCTTAACATCTGTAGAGTGCAATGATTTGGCTTTTTGGTAACAATCCTACCCAGGGCTTCAAAGAAAGTAGTAACTGGCAGAAATGCATGTGCAGATGGGGCTTGGGGAAAGGTGTCCTTGCAACAAGAAGTTTTGCCTGTGTGTATATTCTTGTGCATCTTGAGCTAATGCTTTCTCAGGGTGGAGCTTACTAATTCTACAAGAATGTAAAGCCACCAAAATATCCTATTTACTATCATCTATTGGCTTGAGATGTATGTCATTAGAGTCAAAGCAAAGGATCTTCTGAAAAAAAAACCAACACAGCAAAGTCTTCTGCAGCTCATGGTGCTGGAAGAACATCATCTCAGCTGCCAAAGCCAGAAGCCCCCAGGGACACCACGAATAAAAAACACCTTGTGAAAGCTTTGAATAAGATGCTACTTGTTAAGATGTGAAATACAAATAGGTTTGTGTTTATATAGTCAGAGTAAAAATGATATGAGAAGCAAATGAGAATAAACAGCTTGTGTTTAAAAGTGATTTATGCCCAAGGCACCTGGCCATCGAGCTGAGGGCGTGACTTTGAGAAGTCAGTGCCAAGTTTTCATAGAGTCGTAGAATCATAGAATCATAGAATCACAGACTGGTTTAGGTTGGAAGGGACGTTTAAATGTCACCTAGTTCCAACCCCCCTGCACTGAGCAGGGACATCTGCAACTAGAGCAGGTTGGTCAGAGCCCCAGCCAATCTGACCTGGAATGGTGCCAGGGATGGGACATTGACCACCTCTCTGAGCAACCTGGGCCAGTGTTTCACCACCCTCAGTGTAAAAAACTTCTTCCTTCTCTCCAGTCTAAATCTCTCCATTTTTAGTTTAAAACTACCACCCCGTGTCCTGTCACAACAGGACCTGCTAAAAAGTCCATCCCCGTCTTTCTGATAGGCCCCTTGAAGTACTGAAAGGCCACCAGAAGAATGTCTCCTCAGAGCCTTCTCCAGACTGAACCCCCCCAGCTCTCCCAGCCTGGCCTCCCAGCAGAGGGGTTCCAGCCCTCCCAGCATTGCTGGGGCCCTTCTCTGCACCTGGTCCAACAGGTTCATGTCCTTCTTGTGCTGAGGACCCCAGGAAAAAGTACTCCAGGTGGGGTCTCACCAGAGCAGAGCAGAATCATAGCATTACCTCCCTCAACCTGCTGGCCAGGGTTTTTTCAGGGCAGCCCAGGATGCCTTTGGCTTTCTGGGCTGCAAGCGCAGGGGGTGTTCTGCAGCACTCCAGAGAGTGCTGAGCTCAGCAAGAAATCTGGGGAGCAAACGGTCCTGAGAGACAACGTCAGAGCTGGGAGCTGACGTGTGCAGACACTGCTCTCCCTGCCTTGACGACAGGCCTGATGTGGCTTTGAATGTCACCCCCTGTGCCAGCCCGAGCTCTGCTGCCGCGTTGCGGGTGCGCACACTGGTACGGGGGCTCAATTTTACTGGAGCCAACTGGGCTGCCACAGCACTTGTCAATTAGGGCAGATCTGGAAGGGAGGCTGCGTAGTAGTTTGTAACACCTACCTGGAGAGCTGCTTTCCCAGAGTAGTGTTTTCCTGTAAGAGATCACAGGTACTCCATCCTTTTGAATTACAGTGGTAGAATGGAGAGCTGATGACAGGCTGAATTAACGTGGTGCTCACCAACAATTGATATAGTCTGGGGGGTTGTCAGAGAGATGCCACTAGCCCAGTGCAGGATGCTGGCTGCCGTTGCTCTGAAGTGACAAGTAATAGGTGATTTTCTTAGATATCTCTCTTACAGTTGGGTGCAGTGAGATGGAGACCAGCCTCAAAGGGAATTTGATTTGGATCATCATAATTAGTAATGCTGTTGTGCTGTCAGAGTACCCTTCATGTAAATCATGGGCAGCAAGCCGGTTATTACATTTTTCAATTTATTTCCAGCAGTTTTTCTTCATAATTACACAAAAGATGACTCCTGAATGCCAGGGAACAGGCAGCCTTATTTCTGGTGCGTTTTGGATTACAAAACGTCTGTTTGAATTATACTGAAGGCATGTATGCATTTGTTGCTGTAAAGAGTTGATTAAATAATGTTCTTGGGGATAAGAAGAGTATGGGATTTTACAGTTCAAGAAAACAGTTGTATGAAAAGCCACTCCAGTAAAGAGTGGGGGAGGAGCAGAAGACTAAAAAAAGCTTTCTGGCTCCTGAATAGCACCGTCCATTCCTCCCATGCAGTGTGCCACATATCCTGCCTTCTCTCCTCTCCCTTTCCTAGAAAAAGAACTTGTTTCAGTCATTTATTTATTTTTTTTGTTTTAGGATTAGGACTGTATGTACTCATTCCCTCCTTTTCTTAACAGCATGCATCCCTGTGAGGCAAATTCCCCTTAACAAACCCTCCCGTGAAGCTTTGTCAGTGGCTGCCAGCCTAAGAAAGGAGACGATGATGATGAAAATCTCCCTTCACATAATACGTGCAAACAAGCAAACAAAACCACTCAGGGCTGCTTTGAGATTGAACTCTTGGAGCTACTTTATGTGAAATTTCATGTTCAGCGTGTTTTGAAACGAATGTCCCAGTTCTTTAGGGTATGAACCGTATTTTGTCTGTGCTCTTTGTAAAGTCGCATAAAATATATCCTGGTTTTGTAGAAGTTGGAGAATAATGTGGTAACTACCTGTATCTATCTACATCTATCTCTCTGCCTGAAAGCCCAGTAAATACAGCTGTTATCACACCTACCGCCGATTTACAAATGAACTCTGACACGGGAAAATATCACTGCCTCCTCTCACAGCATCCTCAGCCTGCCTGCCTTCTAATCTGCAGGTTTCTAGGACGAGGAATTTTCTGATCTGGTGAGAATTCATGAGGCCAAATGTTTTTCCAAGCCCATTAGGGATAGAAGAAAGGAGAATAATCAATATTTCTGGGGAATGAAAACAAAAGAAACCCCACCCCAGTGAGTCACATCAGTGGAAGAGTTTTCCTGTGTACTTAAATCATTCGGATTTTATTTTATTTTTCCTTTCTCCTTTGAGTTGCCTAAAATGTGAATTCAGTCTTGCTTTTTAACAACAACAAAAAATCTTTATAAGTAATTCAGGTGGGATATTTTGACCAGTTCAAACTTCTCCTGTTCTTTTTACGAAGCAGAAAATTGGCTACTGCCAAGTCTTTCTCAGAAGCTACTACTCATGTAGCACTCCTCATGTTGTAAAAATGTCAAAGAATTCCTTCTCTGTCACACAGGTCATCCTGGCCTTAGCAGGCCTCCTCTGCTTCCTGAGAAGTGAATCTGTTGTATTTCTCCAGTGCTTTTAATGGAGAATTCTCAGAGGAAGGTGACCCTGTTAGTGAATGAAGAAAGGCTGTGGGTGTTGCATACCCAGACATTAGTAAAGCCGTTGACACCATTTCCTACAGCATGCTCTTCATGGTTTGGGTGGGCATAGTCCTTACTGAGTGAAAAACTGGCTGAATGGCAAAGCCCAACCAGTGCTGGTGAATGGAGTTAAATCCAGTTGGCAGCTGGTCACACGTGCTGTTCCTTAGGGCTCAGTCTTGGGGTCTGTGCTCTTTAATGTCTTTAGAAGTAAGCTTGCAGAGGGCACCAAGTTAGGTGGGAGTGTTGATTTCCTTGAGGGTCAGGAGGCTCTACAGAGGGATCTGGCCAGGCTGGATTGCTGGGCTGAGACCAGTGGGATGAGATTCAGCAAGGACAAGTTTCAGGTCCTGCACTGGGGTCACAACAACCCTCTGCAACGCTACAGGCTTGGGGAAGAGTGGTTGGAAAGTGCCTGGCAGATAAGCATCTGAAGGTGTTGGTCAACAGCCACCTGAACATGAGCCAGTGTGTGCCCAAGTGGCCAAGAAGGCCACCAGCATCCTGGCTTGTATCAGGAATAGTATATAGTATATAGTAGAATATATTTACTCTGCTGCATACTTGTTTGTTTGCAGTCTCCTCTTAGCAAGCACGCTGTCTCCACGAGACAATTAGTTTAACAGAACATTGATAATTAAATTGCTCATTGAATCTGTCCTGTATTTAATTTGGTTTTTAAGTTTTGCATGGAAATCCTATTTTTGAGAAAAGCAAAGGCAGAGAAATACAGCAAAACACCCATCTGTTTATTTTATCCAAAACAAAGGGCATGTACAGTATCATTACTGCCTTTTGAGATATTTCCAACTGAATTAAAATAACAGATAGTTGTGTAGCACACTTGATTTGTTTAAGTCTCTGGATTATGAGATTTCAGACAGATTTTATAATACTGAAAATGTCATTGGCACTCCTGCCTGTGAATGCAGTAAGTAGACCTTCGAGTTTGTTATGCACCTAGTGACTTCTAGGGAAGCCATTCAAAAGTCATACGATCTTGAAGCGTGTGCCACATGGCTGTGTGAATGGGATTGTGGTTCTGGAGGTCTAAGGCATATATCCCTTATCTTGAAAAATTCTTTTGCTGTAAGGAGTTGCTCTTTATTGGTTCATATATGTTATGGTTGTACCTAGAAGTGTCTCCCCAATTATGGATACCACTTCAACAGATGCTCTGCACCTACCCAATAAAATACAGTCCTTGCCACACAGTTTGCAATTTCAATAAACCAGAAAGGAAAATTACAGTAACGATGGCATTATCATTTTTTTATTGTCAAAGAACTGAGACATAGCAATCCCTCTAGGAGTGTATTTAAATTTAGGCCAGAATCGGTACGTACTTTAATAATTCTTGAGATTTTAAAGTTGCCTTTCTAGAGACATATAGAGTTGCCTTTCTAGAGACATATAGAGACACATAGGGCTGCATAAACCAAGATTACACTGGACTTGGAATTCCAAGAGTTATAAACATTTCTCAGTTAATGCAGCATTAAAAGGTAGTATTACTCATGACTGAATCTGTTCCTGCAGCCCTCACCCTGGCACTGAGCAACTTTCCAGAAATTGACTTTGCAAATGTAATGTTCTTTTAATAAGCTTCTCATATGTAATCTAATACTGAAATAAAATTACATATAAAAAAAAAATGTTAATGCTGGCAATAGAGTTTTTATAATTGGTTAATTTCTCTTTCATTTACTTAACAAGGCATTTACTTGTTTATATTAAAAAGCTGCATCACGGCAGAAGACATCATATGAAATGTGAACCCCAAGGAAAATGAAGCCATTTGTCCCCATTGGCCTCACAGAGACTAGGATCCCCACAAAAGAGATTTAGATACCAGGAAGACATGAAGGCATCAGTTATATGTCTGACCCTGAAAAATCCCATCTCTGTAAAATAAAATTTAAAAAAAGCTACCAAAAAAAAATAGAGGAGGGAGCAGAGCAGCCCTGTGTTTTAAAAAAGAATGATTCTCTAAAAGTTCCATAAACCAAGAAACTTTGATTTTTTCCTGTGGCTGAACTTTTACTTGTAAGGCTTGTCTTTATCCTTCAGTTCCACTGCATACATCAAATGGATCAGTACACAACGGGGCGGTTTAAACTGTGGGACGATTAACTTCAGTAGACAGTACTCAAACATTAATTACTCTACATTCTCTCTGTAACTGTATTAGTCCTTTATGCTGCCTCATAACTGCACTTCCAGGCAGATAAATAACACTATGCCCATTTCTGCTGTTATTTATACCCATTTCTAATGTTTAGATGGCACTTTTAAGGACCGAGCACTCCCATAGTGTGTGCAGCCAACAGGAGAAAACAACACAAGCCATTACTAATTTAAGAAACTCTCTTAGTTATCTTCCTTATCAAAATATTCTGAGCTCTCTTTTTCTTCTAATGTGGTATTATGATGCATACTCTTCTGGATCAGGCAAGACAGAGATGTACAGCTACTGACTTCTCCACCCCGATGAACAGCAGGAATCCTTGAAGTCAGGCCAACAGAATGCCAAAGCAAGAATAATAGCAGCAGAAAATAATACGTAATATACCTAACCAGAGGAAAGCTGTGGTGGATGTATGGCTTGAAGATTTAAGGTCTCCTCAGAGATGTTGCTGAGCTCACAAGAGCTGTGTTTCACTCTTCTCTCTGGAGAAGGAGTCAAGCCATCTGAGATCAATTTTGGGGTGAAATCCTGAAGGCTGTGGAATGTCATTATGTAAACCACACTATTTGGATTAGATGACTTTTAAAATTCCCTTCTGACCCAAACCATTCTATGATTCTATGATATTTGTGTGATGAATCTTCTTCATGTTTCCCCACTAAAAAACCAGTTTCCTCTTCCTCACCTGAGTGGGATAGTGTCTCACAAACTCTGAGTTACGCTTTTCCACAATAACTTTTCACCTCCCACAGGTTATTTTATTTTAGAATAATGTTTCTAAGTATCATTTCCCTTTGAAAGAGAGGCTTATCTCCAACATTTAGATTGGCAAAAGAATTTAAAGAATCATGTATTTCTTGTCAAGCTCGATTTTCATTTCTTTTAAGTGTATTCTTCTTGTTCCTCTGTTCTTCCACATATTCTAATGCATAAATAGCATCCTATTGTAATTCTTTTTATCTGGCTCTTCTGTTTACCTCCTGCTGCATGTGGAAATCTTAGAAAAAGCCTATGGAGTAGAATATGGTTTTATCTCTATACCATGTTAAGTAGAACAAACAGTAGGAGTTGGGAAGAGATCGGCAACAAATAGAAGCTTTAAAAGAGAATGGGAGTCAAACATGTCACTTAAATGGAGCTTTTACTCTCCAGTACCTTAATGAAGAGGCCCTTTGGGTGCATTATTTTAATTTATCAGGAGCAAATGGATTAAAAGCTGGTCAGATAATTCTGCCTCCAAGCAAATAACATAAAAAAGTTTACAAAATCATTAGCGGTTTTGAAGACAACTGGTTGAGCCTTCTCCAGGTCGAATTACTGGGCAAAGTCTTAAGCACAGTTTGAGAGGGAGCTTACACTAAGTATTGTGAATGACAAAGGAACAGGTTGTGAGAAGATTCCCTGACTGTGATAAGAGGTGATGGTTTCTTATGCATAATGCTTGCTAAGGAGATATGGCTGGGAGGTAGAACGTTTGCATGTAGTATTGTTTTGGAAGATTGGTTGCTAATGGAAGCTCTTGGGATGAACAACCTCTTTTTTGCCTTTCTCTAGTATACTTGCAGTGGTTTGCTCCTTATATATTTATACCAGGCAGCGCCGGTATTTCGACTTCTTTGTGCCTACAGAGTGTCTGAGACTTCAAGTTATGAAAAGATCTGGAAGCAAACGTGTACCGAAGTGTTTCCTCAGTAACGGTGCTTATCCAGACTGCAGACAGCCCAAAAAAACCCCACCAAACCACCAACCCCCCAAAATCTCCCTCTACCAAGCAGAAACCAAACAACCTAGTTTCATCCAACCTCCTATCTAAAAAAAGATCAAGACCTTTAAAATGACATTTTAAGTCTGAGGTGAGCTGAATTGCTTCCTGGATGTATCCATCTCACTCCATTTTCTCTAGTGGCAGCCTAAAGGTAGGAAAATACTGATGTGAGTGCTTCAGTGTGTACAATTCAGTCAGATGAGTACAGACTTTTGTGGGTCTCAGAGGCGGAAGAAATGTTGAGAATCGTTTCAGAAATGTTTTGTCTTCCAGCAATAGCCAGGGACCAGCAATAGCCAGGGACCAGCAGTAGCCAGGGACCAGCAATAACCAGGGACCAGCAGTAGCCAGGGCCCAGCAATAGCCAGGGCCCAGCAGTAGCCAGGGACCAGCAGTAGCCAGGGACCAGCAGTAGCCAGGGCCCAGCAATAGCCAGGGACCAGCAGTAGCCAGGGACCAGCAATAGCCAGGGACCAGCAATAGTCCCAGCAGTTTGCAGCTCTGCAATTCAGAGGTTGCGTGGCCAGCCGATGACTACTGCAGTATTTCTGTAGTGTGTGCAATGTTGCAAATGACTCTGTCACAAAGGCACACACCCCTTTTTCCCTCCTCTTTCTTCTCACCTCCCTTTCTTCTCATGTGCTTATTCATTTTGTCCGTTTCCTCAGCGTACCTGCTCTGAAGCTGGCTATAGAAACTGGGCAGCACTGACCGCCCAGTCAGCTGTGGATCCTAGGTAGAACTACTCCCTTTCCCCCACAGCAGCATCCAGGATGAGAATACGAGGTGTCAGAGAGATCTCAGATTGCTGAGACAGAGCAAAGGGTATATGATCACTGAAAATTCCTCCCGAGATGCCCTTGGCATACTTATGGCCATGGTCTGCTGGCACATAGCACAAGTCATCTCTAAATGTATGTATAGCAGCAATGGGGAAAACAGCCGTGGAAATAAATTCCAATGTGACTCATGCAGTGCCACTAAAAGGCTGATTGCTCTGTCCTGTATGATATCCATTTGTTCTTTCTTCGCTGTTTTACATCATTTGAAATAAAAGTAATTTAGACTTTGCAATATGTGTCTTCTCCTAGGTAACCTGTGATAGTGAAAAACACATCAAATCACACCAAAGCTATCATGCGACGTTACGGAGTTTTCAGAGATAGATAATTTGCAATACCAGTAATGGAAAATTTAAAACCTTCCTATAAAAATGCACAGCAAACTGTTTTAATAATTTGGGTGTTTTTTTAAAAGAACAGTTCAGCTGGAGCCGTTTGAATTTCGGATTTGGGTTTTTAACATCACAAAAAAAATGTGCATATTGCGTAACTGGGAGAGCTGATCAAGCATTCAGGGGGTTTAGGATTACAAAATGGAATAGATTGCATTTAATGCTAAAGAAGAGGACTTTCTGTGGGATGTATCATTAAATGCATTTCCTTTTCTGTAGAAAAGGCAAAGGGAGAAAAAAAAAAAAAAAAAACAAATCCAGAAACATTAACAAGTAAAGACAAGGTGCCTGGAAAAAATGCTGGCAACTAGCAGTGATTTTATAGAGGTTGCAGGCTGGAAAGCACAAACAGTTTCTATAAGTTGGAAGAAGAAATTTCAGCTAGGATCCCTGAAAATTAAATACCATGGCCATGTAAATCTAAAGTAGAATGAGAGGCAGACTAAGCTGCAATAGTTTCCTTGAGCTCTTTCTTACTGTTGCATGGCTTAATAGCCTCCAGAATGTTATTCAGGATATATCCACATGAGAGCAAAGGAAATAATAGTCAATGGGAAAAGTGGCAAGATAAAATGCATAAGACAGAAAATTGCTCTAAAATGTTCCTCAGAAAATGATTTTTAATATCAAAAGACATTTTCAATCTATATTTTAATTCGTTTTTCTTCTCTATCTCAGGCAATTGGGATGAGGGTTTTAAGGCTCGCACATCTGTTTTAAAAATCATCCAAATATTGTTTGGAGGAAAAACTCTCTCAGGTGCAGAGGGTCATCACAAGGTCTTTCTATCACTCATGCCAACATCCGCCCGTCGTGTGTTTTAAGTGGGGCAGGAAAAGACAGGTGGGAAGAAGAATTTCATCGAGGAAAACGATAGCAAAGCATCTGCTCGGGCTTTGAAATGCATTACAACATATTGGATCCTGGTTTCTCGATGTACTTGGTCTGCATATTGTTCCAAAGTAATTATTGCTGTTGTAGCAGGGTGACATCAGCGATGCTTTGCTGAATAATCCTGTGCTCGAGCAGCTGAGAACTTCACCTGTAACATTTTAGAATTCCTATCCATACGTAGTTATGATTTTTTTTTTTTCTACAGTGTTCCTAATGAGATCACACACAATGGCAACATTAATTAATCGTGAAATAAAGGGACGAGCAGTGGCTCCATATATCAGTATTTTGTGGGACCAGAGACACCAGGTATAATTAAAAGAAGGGACAGCGGACAGGTGGGAACTTTAATTATTGATGAAATCCTCTCTAAAAAGAAATTCCATTATAAGCTCTTTAGCAACACTATCTTACTCTATTCCTGCGACTCAGGTTTTTGTCACATACCCACCCATAAGCAGATGGGTCCTGCATTTAGACAGAGGAAGGTGCTGGCACACAGCCAGCAGATTAAAATGCCTCAGGGTGAATCAGTTGTCAGCGTGGGACCAAATCCAGGGGATCATTTACTGCCCTGGACAAAACAGCATCTTCCCTTCAGTGTTCTGTAGGTGGGAGATACTCTGCAAAACACCGTCAGCATTTCTGATGGGCTATCCCAGGCAAGGGCAGTGTCTCCCAGGGCATCAGCAGCCCAAAGCAGAGAGCAGATTTGCAGACCTGTGCCATTATTTAGGTGTGGATACTCCTCTTTTTAGGTTTATGTTGCTTTTTTCAGGCACCTGCATATTCTGTTTGGAGAAGGGAACTGCTTCTTGAGACTCAGTATTTCCAATTCCCCCTCTTTTCAAGGGAAGCTGGGAAGGATAACCTCATACTCTGCAATATAATTCCAGCAATGTGTACTTAGACACCCAGCAAAAGGATTTGTTTCAGATCTACTCCAGAACTGACCATCAGCAGTGAAAACTGAGGGGCAGGAGGAGCAGGTTAGCCCATTCCACAGCCACACTTCGCTCTTGGTAAAGCTCTTGCAGCTTCTTTTGTAGCCTATCAACCCAATTTGCTATCTCTGCACTCAGAAATTCTTAGAGATTAGAGAATGTCATTGGATTTTTCAATTAAGTGCACAAAATAAAGTTGCAAATCTGTGATTTCTGTTTCTGTATTTAAATTACCTTCAGATTGTTATTGTTATTGCAATTCGTGTGTTGTCTGGAAAACCAGCAAAGGGCCCCCTTGCTGTTTAAAATCTCCAAGGACATCCCTTACAGGAGGCTGTCTATGGCATGATAGGCAGCATGCACTGAATGCCATGTCAGAAAGCACAGACAGACCCTTAAAGGCTGTAATTAATGTTCATTGCAATTAGTGGAAATGCTACGTATATTCCAAACAAGAGATATGAGAATCTCCAATATAATATCCATGCATAAGAAATCAGACTTTAAAAACTAGGCAAGTCTCAAGCATATGGCTTTCCAGATGATTTTATTTTTGTATATTTTTTTTTGCTTTCATTCTTTCCTTTTTTCCTTCAAATTGCAAAATTCGTGGCTGGGTGATAGCTAGCATTGGCAACTAGCATTTGATACAAACAAAAATTGAGAAAGTAGTTAAACTGGGAAAGAAACACTGATCTGAGATCTGAAAAGTGGCCAAAAAAACAATAAACACCAAGTAATGATAAATGGAATTCACTGAGTTGGAGAAACTCTAGCGAGGCGCAAGCAGAACTGATGGTCAGTGCAAGTTACTTATGATTTTTAAGTCATTAGTAGTCAGGTCTGTTAGTGAAATTCAAAGACTGGAAGAAGTTTAAACACCTCAGAGGCCAAGGAGAAAGAGATGAAAAGGACCGTGTTCTGTAACCACATAAACAAAAACAAAAAGAAAAATTAATTTTGCCTTAATGTATACTAATATTCAGCAGACATAACGCAAGGATGTTCATTTGATGAAGGAGACAAACCTGGGAAGTAATAATGGTGCAAGAAACACGTGGGATTAACTGTGGACAGCAAAGTGTTCATCAGTTTGCAGTGGGTAACAGCTGCCAGAAAAAGGGCAGAGCAATTTTAGGTACATGCACAAAGACATCATGTGGTGGAGGGGGCAAGTAACAGGATCTCTACAGCTCCTGTGTCATCCCAGTTGACTATTGCATCCTGGGTCTTTTTTTTTTTTTTTTATCCAAAAAAGATAGAGTGAGTCTGGAAAGAGTTTTAAAGAACAGGAACAGAAAGGGGGAGTTGGCTGGAGGGATGGGAATCCTTGGGCAGAAAAGCTGGTTTAAAGAGATGTCTCCATCCTGAACTGCTTAGTTTCAAATAAAGAATTGAAGTAGCTTAAAGTGCTCTTACTCTTTCCCTTGACTCCCCTGGCCAGTCAAGTTCTTTTCACTTTGAATTTCTTTCAGTTATGTTTTAGTAGAATTTATAGCTGGCGTGAGTAAGAATGGAAAGCAAAAGGACATACAGGACAAAGCGTGTTTCTGTTAAACGGGCTGTGTGTCTCAGCACATACAGCTTAGTTAAACTGTAAATAAAAATGAAGATAGAACTACAAACATCTGATCCTTAACAACAAGACTTTATACCAAATTATTTAATTGCAAGGGAATAATGAAGTGAAATCGAGAGAAGGAAATTACTTTTGAATACCAGAACCCCATTCTCACAGCACAAGCCATTCGATTAAAAAAAAAAAACAACAAACAAAGTGCTCTGCTCTCAGAATCCGAGAAAATTAAAGAAATTTTACCAAACGTCCTGTTAGGATCAGTTCTTTAGTGTCAATGAAGTTAGCAGGTCTTAAAACATCTCTGGTTTTGTCAACGATGATGGAATCTTGGCTGCTGCGGATCATTTTTCAACTGTTAGAGTGGAACTTCTTGGAGATCAGACTTCCTGCTCTACCTCTCCCTCGCCCACCCATACACACATTGCACACACATTTCACATTCACAACAAAGTTTTCCAAGCAACATCAGTGATGTAAACACACATTATCCATTAGTGGTACTGAGGCATATACATTGACATTCTTATTATGTTTGGGATAGGTAGATAGCTTTCAATTTATTTTTTTTTCCCCCAAGCATGAGTTAGAATTTAAAAACCTCTGGTTTATGGAAAGTATAAACACCAAAGAAATAAGCTGTCAGTAGCACTTAGTAGTGTTCTGTTAGCAAACTAAATCTTTTTTTCTGTACTTTTGCTTTATTGTATTTTATCTCCAAAAAAGATAACCGAGATTGAGCAGTCACTGGTCACTGTGGTTTACAGTTGTCTGCAGCACTTAAGAAAAACTTTAGGACCTGTTCTAACAGCTCAGAACAGTTCTCTTACCTGGAAATGTATTCATTTTCATGGAGGAATTAACAGTATGTATGTTTGCTTCTGTGTATTATGGGATGAGCAGAAGCAGGTCCACGTGATGAAGGAGCTGCTCTCCTCGACACAACTGGTTTGGGGAACGGAATGGCTGGACCTGATGCCAGCAGTCACCAGTGGTTTAGTATTATGACAACAGTGTCCCATGTCGGTCCTCAAACCCCCTTAACACCTCCAAGCAGTGCACAGTCACTCATGCTCTTTCAGAACCTTCCTGCCCCGTTACCCACCTGCTTCACCAGGACATTTCAGGAGTCCCTCCCTTCCTGTCTCTGGGTTTTGTTCTCTACTGAAGGTCTCAGGTGGCCAGACTGGATGGTAGGAAAAGCTGCAGTTCTAGCACTTCTTTCAGTTCTGTAAATAAACTTGGGGTAACTTCAGTGAAGAACAGTAACTTGTTGTAGTAAATATTTAGATTTTAAATGTGTTCGTTCCTCAGATTATGTATTTTTTATATATATTTTTAAGCTGTATGGTGGCTGTTGCTAAGAAAAAGATAGGGGAAAACAGAAAAGGATATTTAAATGTTGCCTTTGTAAACAAATCTAAAATTTCCCGTTGAAATTACATTTCCCCCTAAACTGTTTCAGATATAGAAAGTCAGTCTTTAAAACGAGAAAAAAGGTGGTTTATTTCTACTTCAGAAGTAAATCTCACTGCATCCTCTGCTGAGCAATGCCTTCTGATACCTCTACAGCATAGGAGGTAATGTTATGAAGATGTTATTTATTCTCTGCCTTCATATACACCGTACAAACATACTGCATAAAATAACATATGCATACAGTAGTTTGCTTATAGGTATATAAATACATGGAATATAAAAAATACGTGCACATTATCTGACTTTTTTTATGCTATCTCATGTCTGTGGGAGACCTTCAGTAAATATCCTTTAATCTGCATTGACCATTTCTTTGGTATTAAGCCATTAAATGCTCCTACATTGTTTAAATCATTAACGTGATTTTTCCAGCAAACTCTCTACTAGTCTTAGGCTTTCCTGAGAGCTGCAGGTTTTGAACAATTGAGGTGAAAGGAGTTGGCAGCGTGGTGTCAAGAATAAACTTTAAAAGAGCTCTCTAAAAGTAATGCTTGGAAGGTATTCGTTTGACCTTCAGTGACAGAGCTTATGCCTTGCAAATTGATTAATACAGATACAATATCAAATCATTTTTCATACAATTTTTTAATGTTTGCTAAATGCTGGAGCAGTATGTAAACAGAGTATTTGGCATTTTTATTAGGCTGCGGAACTCAGTCATTTCCTTTGCAACAACATCTCATAAACTATTTTGACAGTCTAATAAACTATAAAAAGCTGTGGTAAAAACTGGCTCTGAATGTTATAACCGTACAAAATGGAAAGAGCAAGAGAAAACATCTATCACTGAGATTATTATCACTGTTGCCATGGCAACCTGGTTGCAATGGCAATATCTCCATGGTTCTGCTGTTTGTTATCATCTTTCTTGATTTTACATCATTGAAATTGTAGTAATTACACTCTGCCTGATGAAAAATGCATGCTGTCATGGCAACTAAGTCAAATATTCTTAATCATTTCACCTCTTCAATCTAAAATGTAATTGTTTGTCAGTAAAATAGGTTATACAGAAGGCTTCTATGGACTTATGATTGCCTTAAGTGTTTTGCAAAAATTGTGCTTTTAGGCTCAAGACCCTAAGCTAAACTAATAGTCTCCAGTGGTAAACAATGACTCATTAGAGAAAGTAATCAGTTCTTATTAATTGTAGAGTAACTGTTCTAATGTGATGGAATAACGAAATATAAAACATATTACTTGAAATCAAATGTACCAGAGAACACTGACAATATTGCTGGAATCTTGAGGTGAATTGTATGTGATTCAGATTCCGTATTCATTTCATCCAAGCCTGCTTGCCACTTACACCTCGAGAGCATCCGCCTAAAACTTGAAATACTTTTTTTGATATATTCATTGACTGCTCCCTCACCTCCACGTCTACTGTTTGGTGGTTTAAAACACTGAAGAAAATCTAAGGGAAAACAGTAATAAACACATCAAAATTTTGAGCATTGCATTAAAATTCAAATCTCTGGCTTTTCCCTCTGGTAATAAACTGTGCATCTTTTCAATCTGACTGAAACCCAGATTTTCAAAGGGATCTCTGTCCAGCCCGATAATTGGGCCAGTCGTGTTGGGAACATAATCTTAGGAGGTACTGAGTGCAGGTACAAATTCTCAAATTCATAACTCTCCTTTCCCACATCACACGTTTTGCCTCCCAGAAAGCTGCTCGCTCTTCAGACTGTCCCTTAAGCTGCAGTTAATTGTTACTTCAGTGAGCTGCCGTGATTAACTGCAGGGTCAGACTTGTTGAGGATTTTTTATTTTTTTTAATTGGGCCTGTTTGCCCATTCTTGGGTACGTCTGATAAACTTGTTCTCGGCGCTTTGCGATGACGTGAGCCGCACTGATACTTCCTCATCACCTGGGCGTGCGTATGCTCTCTGCTTTGTGTGGTTTCAAGTCTTTCACTGCTGTTCGGGCACGAACAGATGGTTCTAGTTAAGTTGAGGCACAGCGTCAAAGTTTCTGCTTCAAGCACAATTGCTGGTCCTATTGATATTTTGTATACATTGAGGGGGTTTTTTTGCCATCTGGGGAACACGGAAGAACATTTCCTCAACACTCCCAAGCAATTAGGGATTTGTTTGGTTTTGTTTTGTGCTGGGAATAATAGCGTGCACCCAGGTGCCCAGCCCGGAATTATTTCTACTTCAGTAAGTTCTTCATTTAAATACTTCACAAATATTAATGAACTCTTCAGAACGCTGCTGTGAGAGAAGAAAGTGTTGCTGATAGGTAACCAAGACACGGGGAAATAAGGAGCCTTATTTATGGCCACACAAGAGGTTATGAGGTACCCTGCAATCAAACCCAGATTTTCACTGTCACCTAAAAGACCATTCTTGTTCGAAGGCCAAATCGTGAACTGTTCACCCAAACAACATTCTCACTGGAAAGACTGGGACCTTCCCTCTTAGGTGAATCCTCTTGTACCCCCATGGTGACTCTACTCTGCGTGGAATTTAGGGAAACTGTGCTAAAATGACATGCCCACTGGGAATGTGCCGAGCCACTGGCAACTGTTCCCCAGTAGGGAGCATGATTTCTCCCACAAAATTATTCAAGTTGAGCCACAACTCAAGCTGGGGAGAAAATTTGTCCTTTTGTGAGAAACATCCTGCTACTTTTAATTTAGCTGCTCCTTTCTCCAGAAGAAATTAAAAGCTACATATGTCCAATTTCCCCAAGAGGGAATCATGCTGTCAAGCTCCATTACCATAGGGAAAAGAAACCAAAGAAAAAAAAAAAAAACAATGGAAAACTAACCACAAAAGAAAAGAGAAATTTACCCACTGTCCAAATAACCGAGGCCCTTTGAAGTTGTCCACCAAATGCAAATATTGGGCTTTAAAGCACAAACCCCACAGGCTGCTCAGTCTGGGAAACAGTAAAAACAAATCAGATCCCAAAGAGCTAAACTGTGGCTCAGCATCGACCCTGTACTGGAATTCTGTCCCTGTTGAACTTACCATCTCATGAGTCACTGGGACGAAGTAATATGGAAAACTGCATAATGGTCTTCAAGTGAAATGTCCTTTATTTCCAGTGACTGTCCTCATGTTTCCATCCCAGCCTTGGATAAGGTTCTCTCGTTCATCCTGTGTTCATTTCTACAGCAAATTTCTCAGTGGAACCCAACGGGAAGGTCCAGGGGGGGTTGGAACTAGCTGATCTTTAAGGTCCCTTCCAACCCTGACAATTCTATGATTAAGTTACAGATGTTGCTTTTTTATTTTTAGGAACCCTAGAGCCATCCCATTTCTTGATGTCATCTGAGGTTTTCAAATGCTTCCAGATAGGTGTCTTTCCATTGACTTGAACGTGCTTTGCATCAGGCCAGAAACCCCTACCACTGTTCTAAACTTTCTTTATCTAGACATTCCTTCAGGGTGCTACTGCCTGCACCTGAGATGCCAACAACTCTACCTAGTGTCCTTTGGTCCCTTTTTGACGGCTTATCTCAGTAGCTGTGCCTTCAGGTGAAGCCTCCATCGAGATGACTGCTGTCTGAGCCTGCCACATCTTTCATCAGGGACAACCAGCAGGAAGCTTTCCCACCCCCAGCACAGCCTGGCGAGTGGTCCTCTGCAAACCCAACAACTCTCGTTCCTCTCTCCTTGCCTATGACTTGAGATCAGTTTTGGCCTGGAAACCCTGGCATAAGGAATGCGAACATTATGATTTCATTTATGAATTAACAATAGCCTGAGAAACAAAACAGCTGATGAGGGGCAAGTATCTTAAGCTTTTTCTCTGCTTTGTGTGAGCCACTGATGGTGTGGGAAACCTAACTTCTACTGCTGAGTAATGCAGCTAATTCCAGGTGAACGTGCCAGCACTGCCAGCAGAAAGTTAGCCAGAAGGAATAAAATTAATTAATTGCTTAATTAATACTTCATATATCTGCCTTCTTCTTGCCTTCTCTACTATTATGTGTGATTTATCCTAAGAAACTTGTCAAGAATGTTTACACACACACACACAAATCAAAAAAAACCAAACCAAAACAAAAAAAAACCAAAATGAAACGAAAACCTGTGATCTCATTGCAGAAGAACTAAAGTCTCCTTTTAAGCTTGACCTGGACTGGATTCAGGACCAAGACAGAGGGTTAGCAGTAGTCCTCTCTCTGTGCCATAGGCCCTATATTACTAGCAGGAAATGGGGTTTTGTTTGATTACAAGGGTTTGTGTATATATTTATATAGACTATACAAGGTTTGTATAGTGACAACAAATAGGTCATTTTTTTTCCCATCGAGTGTGACAAAACAGTATTTGTGAAACTTTGGGTCATTAAGATTATTTCTCTATGGTTTTTGAGATTGGAAGGTACCTGTGTAGTGTAATGAGCACAATACAAACAAAAAATTAATACTGATAGTATTGACAAGCTACAGAGTTCCACATAAGGTCATTTGGTAGGTGACTTTGCTAGCTCTCTGTTAGGATTACTCTTGTAAGTATTCAGGTATACTTACTGTGCTCTAAGTAGCATCTTCAGAGTAAATCTGTTAAGCAATTAAATTTGTCACTGGCTTTCCTGAAGACACGAGGCAAAGAGGTAATCTATTTTTCCTGCATTGAAAATTACTGTTCTAAAGCAGATGTGCCCTGGCTCCTCATTTCCCATCCCACCTCTTAGTGAATGCATGCATCATTTGAAAAAAAAAAAATTAAAAATAAATACATTGGAAGACACTCTTGTTATACGAAAAGATTCTTTCAGAATATGCTTTGTCATTTTTTTGAGATATTCCTGATCAACGGAGCAATGTAACTGCTCAACCTAAGGTAAGTAAATATGTGCTGAATGAGGGCATAGATCATGAAACAAAAGTAGAAAAGAAGAAACCGAATATGTCTCTGTATTTCTGGTATTTATGGAACCAGACAGATTCAGTAAAGCAATCTCCTGCAATGTATTGATAGATGAATTTTTGCTGCCCCTACTTTTCTCCTGCAATTTCACCCAATATTATTTCTGCTGTTGCTTTCATTCTTACCGATTCTTTGCAGCTTTATTCATATTTATACTCAGACACTATAAAACAAAGGCAGAAGTGCCTAGAGTCTTTGCCACAGAATGCCTTTGTGGTTACTAAGGAATTGCACGGCCCTCTGACAATAATTGTCCATTAAGAATAAGCATTATGCTAGAAAAAGCTTATTTTGGAACTGGAAAATGTCCAGATTACAGACAGTCTGTTTAAGAACAGATCGCAAAATAAAAAAAACCCAATTCTTTATCATCCGAAAAAACAATATTAAATATTTCCCCAAATCCTTAAGGCAGAAATACTATTAATGTGCAGAATTATGGGAAAGACCTGGCATGTCACCTTCATCTCAGTAGGTCTTTCATTTCATAATGAGACCTGAGATGTGAATTCCTATTCGTTCTGTCAAAACTTTCTCACAGCGACCTTAAGTCTGGGTCTAAAAATTCTTTTAATAAAAGGGCACTCTGCAATGTGAATCCAGAACATAAACTTGGTGAAAGTTACCTGGCGACATCCATCCATCCTTACTCCAGCCAATGTGATGTGATCTTATTTCAAGATCTTCAAAATCAGCCCGGTGGGTTGGGAGAACAACTGATGTTTCACCCAACCCGTGCCAAATTTGCTGTGTTTGGATCGGATTTGGAAAAAAGGATCCGATAATCATGTGGGGGTTTGCAGTGGAAGGTGTCAATAGAGTCTGCTGAGTGACTTCACATGGCACCTCACGGGTAGAAGCTGACATACACATTTTGATTGCAAAATAAATTGCACTGCACATTAACTCTCAGCTGAAAAAACTCCAGGACAACTCGGACTGATCTCACTCTGTAATACCTGGGAATCAGTAGAAAATCTGAAGCAGAAAGACTCAAATTATTAATGTGTGCAGGGTATTTTTTGTGTCAATCAGCAAGACTAGTATTATTATGGGATTTTTTTTTTTTTGGTGAGATGGGGAACCTTCATTGAAGAAGGGTACACTGAGAATTCAGACTATTGCAGCATTATCCTCCTGAGTGCTTGAATTGGCTGGGTATCATCGAATCATAGAATTGTCAGGGCTGGAAGGGACCTTAAAGATCATCCAGTTCCAACCCCCCTGCCATGGGCAGGGACACCTCCCCCTAGAGCAGATTGCTCCTATAGGATATGCTGCCTATCTCTTCTTCCTGGCATTTTAGAAACCAGATAATGCAACCTAGTTAATGAATGGTACCAGTGGTCCTTCAGGAATTGGAAAATTGGAATGATGAGGTAGGGACAGGTGCTGGGGTTTTATGAGATTGGTTCAGTGGCAAATTGCAGTTTCTTGTCCTATCCAAAGAGTTACTTCTCATAAAAATGTTTTATTTGAAAAACTAAGGACCAAGATAATACAAAATTAAGGGACAAGATAATTAAAAAAAGCAGGCCCTGAACTGAGTCTCTAAATTTGGTATTTTGCATTATTTTCCCTAACAAGTTGTTTGTCTTTTCCTTTGGATCTTTTGAAGTCTGTGAGACTTCCTTTAATGTACCTGAATTTATCAATGGGCTTAGCAAATTAGAATTAATCTATGGACAGGTAACAGACCCTTTTCAAGATTTAGGCTTCTCAAAGGTAATAATAAGACACTGGCAGCAGATAGTTTCAAATTACTTTTTCTTTCTAATTGGCAATTAGGTCTAATTAACTTTTAGTTAATATTCAATGATTTCCTTTAACAAATGGAACCCTGATGAGATCACATCTGTTAAGACCACTTGATTTGTGTCTCCATTTTCTGCATATTTCTATGGTTTAAAATGAATTCCTCTTCCGACTGTAAGAGGATCATGTATCAGCTGGAATGAAAGTCTGCATTTATCTAAAGTTACCGTGAGTCCAGAAAACTGAAAGAGTAATTTGAAAAATAACATTGGTATGTAATCCTCAGGGCTTGGGGTGGAAAACTTGTCGAGATCAAGCTGGAAGTTTGAATATATTGGGGGTTTCTTTGATATTAGCTGGATTCTTTTTGTGAAATGATTTATAATATTACTCTGATTCTTAGACCCAATGGATAGAAATTGAAAAGGTCATGTCCTCAATTATTAGCTGCAGGGGGGGAAAAAAAGACCCCTGGATAAGTACTCATTCAAAATAAGCTGAGGATTCTGTCTCAGTGTATATATAGTAAATATATTTCACTGATGGATCTTAGAAATTAGTGCTAAGATTTACTTGAGTCTCCCAGGATGAGGAACAGGAGATAACAGATTATGTTATATTAATGAGACATGAACAAGCACATAAATATACTCAAGTCTTTTAGAAACTCAGCTACAAAATGTTATCCTTACATGGAGAGTCCAGCTCACAGAAATAGAGCTGTTTGCATGAGCAGAGAACCGTTGCCTAAGGTTTGCAGGACAGTCATTAGGCACATTTTGTTCCCTTAGCTTTCCAGGCACTGATTTCATTCAATATCTATTTTTGTTTATTGCTTTTTTATTTTTCTCACATTGCAATAATATGTGTCATGCCTGGATTTTTATTTTTTTTTTTTGCTACTCACCCTATGTTTTTCCTTCTGTTTCTGTCTCACTTCGAGTGTGTTTTGTGCAATCTCTCAGTAAAATAACACGCAAGTAAATCCTCCAAGACTGCCTCTATTTTAATCATACTGATTAGGAAGACATTTCTAACTTATTTTTTCATCAGGTCAGTATTTCAGAAACGTACAGGTATTGCTCATCTTGTGTGGACTGAGGGACATTTTGGGCAGCATAGTCCTTTTTTGCAGGGAAATTTCATGCCATACAGACCACAAAATTAAAGTTTGGTTATGACTAGGGGTTCTTTTTGTGGTTGAACATCAGATTCTATTGCCTTCACGGAATACAAAAATTTAAAACTTCGCTTGAAGAACTGAAGCCAAACAAAAATGGCAGTGCACAACAGTTTTATTGTTAAAATGTGTCCCTAAAGTTCATGTAACAGGCAGAATTTCCAGCGGTACACAGCTCCATGGAGTAGCTGGATGGAAATGGCAGAAGTCATTATTCTTCCTATGAACACCATATGTCATAAAAGTTAGTTTGGGCTTAACCGTAGGGTCGCTCTGTATCAAACCTTTGCCACTTCATTTTTGCAATTCAGTATGTATTTTTTCCCCCTGCCTTTTGAATTGAGCTCTAGCTGTTTGCATACTAAAAAAAAAAAAAAAAAGGACTTTCCTCACAATCAGCAAAGAGTGTTACTAACTCCTGCCATATTTCTCTGCCTAATTCGAATCCCAAATTTCACCTTTCCCTTGGATCTGATAGGCCTGGCTCAGTTCTCGTTTGCCATGGTTCGTGCTGATGTGACTACACTGACATTGTGGAATTCCTTCCAACCTTTATCTCTGTCAGTGAAACGGGAAGGATGGCTGCTCAGTCTGCTGCCAAACTCTTCTGTAATGTCATCTCATTAATTTCCAGAAGTCAAGTAAGACCTGGTTAGGTGGAAGCCTTCCAAAAACAACCCCACAAGTGCTTTGGAAAAGAGTAACTGTGTGATATACTGTGGGATGGTTTTATTTATTTATTTTTTTTTTAAAAAGGCCAAACCTTGAATTCCTGTTTTTAATATTTAAGAGCACTGCACAGTTTCTGTATTTCATTCTTAAAAGCAAGGTCCTAGCATCTTAGGAAAATGTAGAATATGTTAGTACTTCTCATGAAAGTAGGGTTGTTAATTAGCTCTAATGCTCTGCCTAGAACAGGCTTTTGTTAATTATATATGCCTAGGTTAAATATTAATGGTTAGCATTTATAAAGAGCTTTGCTTTTTTTTTTTTTAAGTACTCAGCAAACATAAACTAATTATATGTCACAATATCCTGTCTAATTAGATAACTGTGTAATTTCCCCACAAGTAACATTATTTTTCACTTCCTGTCACAGAACTATTGTGTAATAGTGCTGTACATTGCTAAATGGTTTCTTTCCACTCCGTGAATGACTGAGGTAGAAAGAAAATAAAAATACATGAAAGCTGCCCGGGAAATTTCATTTTCTCATTGGAAAATTCTAAGCTTGTAGCTTGAAGGAAAGAGTCAGTTCTTTGTTAAAGCTTCTGAATAGAAAAATGTACAATGTGGAGATGTTACATATGGCGTTTTCAGTACAAATTTTTTTAGAAAGTCTTTTTACTCCAGAAGTTTGGTTTGTGTACACTAAATGAAAAGGAAACACACCTTACATGCCCCCGTTTGCAGAAACCTTTTGAAACCTTTCCTAGTCCTGGCTTCTGGCTTAATATGCTGGGAAACATTTGGAACTTGTGGTATGTGTAGCATGAACAGACCTTCTCTGCATCCTTCTGGACAAAATATGTGTTGCCTTTGATCTTAACATTATCAAAACAGTATGCACTGATAGCTGTCTGTCTGTCTGTCTGTTTGTCTGTCTATTCTTTTTCTTTTAATTATTTTTTGTACGTGTGTGTGTTTGTTATCCATTCTTAACCATTTCTGACGGCTTCCATTCTGGGATCAGTTTGAAATGGAAAGATGAAATTTATGCCTTGAAAATTCAGGTGATATAATGAAATTGAGAATATCTTATCAGTAGAATACCTTATGTAGTATCTGTCTGAGTTTGGTTTATTGGAAACGGTCAGTTTTGCTCCGGTTGCTCTCCCCTTCCATTTGTCACATGAATGTTGAGATATGTCCTGTGAAAACTGATGTCACTGCCTTTGATGAATGGCAAATTGCTTTGGAAATATGTTACATCAATGCGCCAGGAGTGACTGAAACATGGATTTCAGAAAATTTGTTTTTCTTTTATGCAGGATAAGACCTGTCTTTTAAGAGATACCTGTCTGTGATATACCCTGCCACTAAATTGCGCCTTGGTATTTACCATATAAGCTTGAAGGAGCTTCTCTGCTTCTCTCTTCCTGGCTCACACGTGTCAGACCCAGGGTTTGTTAAGATACTGATAATGCTTCAAGGTTTGCTTTTACTTTTTCTTGTTTGAACGGGAAACGACTTGAGTCAGGACCTTTCCTCTTCCCACAGAGCAGCATCCTGGATACTGGGACATGAAAAGCCCTTTATGCACCACGGGCCGTTTTTCCCTAGTGCTTGGCAAGGTTACGAAGTTGTCAGTTTTCGTTGTTGCTCAGAAGTTCCAAGTCAGTTTGCCCAAGCAGATCTTTGGCACCAGAAGGTGACATGGCATCTTTCACCGAGGCACTAACAAATAAATATATCTACACAGAATTTTTTTCTTCTTTAAAAGATTGAGTAAAGGTTAAATTCCTCATCTGTGATTTTTTAGAAGGAGCTGTGGGAATGCAGCACTCAAATCCCACTGAAAATCAAACCTATAAAACTCTTAGGCACTTAAATGTTAGGACTGCTTGTTCCTAGAACTTGACAACATAGCGACTGTTGTTCAAATTAGAAACCGTGTAAGAGCAAAGCATTGCTTAAAATTAGGCCACTTATTTAGGTACTCGGGGAAGGACTCAACTGCAGTGGCAACTCTGACCCTAAACCTATTTTAATCATGCTACCAAATAATTCATCTTACAGTTACGTTTCTGGTAATCTTGGCAATGCAATTAAGTCATCTTTGCCACTCTTTCTGCAGAAAGAACTATTTCCATCCTAGTGTGGATTGTGGTAAACAGTGTGTATATGATGAAAAGAAAAAGGAAAGATCCATCTGTGCTCCTTACAACAGCAGCTTCAGTAAATGCAGAAGCACGATCAGCTGAAGTTTGTGTTTAAGGAAGAAGGTAGAGAAAGAATTTCCAAAACTTGATGTTCTAGGGAGGCCTTTCTGGAGTAATTACGTCAGTTTACCTCTTCTCTCTCTGCCTGTCCCATTCAGATGTCTGAGAGGCATTAAGGAAGCTGTATGTCCTTTGAAGACCTCTGCCTGCTGAAGTTACAGCTCTTGGGTTATGCAAACCCCACATCCATTCTCACTCAGCCCCTATTCCTGTTATGGATACACTCACCCCGCCTCCAATTCACTCTAATTCCTAAACAGAGAGATTCCCAAGGTTGTGGTAAAGCACAGCTGCAGTGCAAACACAGATATTAACATTCCCACAGCTTTAGAAACACGGTTCTACAGCTCCTGGAATTTAATAGAGTGCCATGCGTTCAATTCCTGTGCCGCTGATGTTATTATACATACGTTAGAAATCCCATCTGAAAGGTACAGATCACTTCAGTGCCTTTTGTTCATCACTAACTCTTTAGAAACCATATGGAGTGGGATTTTTCAAAAGCGTGTACCATGGATCTAAATCTGCTTGAGTTCAAACTGGAGAGAGTTTTATCATTACCTTCAGTGGAACCTGAAGTAGGGCAGCACCAGCTGCTGCAGAAGATCCAATCCTTTATGCTTATTGAAAGAAAGATGTCAGAGGGACTTATTCTAGAGTCGAGCCAGGAAGATCTTTGGATGTGAAAGAAACTAATAGCTGGCTCTCGTGAAAGAAACAGGGCCTCGGCACCAGGACTTCAGAGGATGGCTTTGGCTTCAGCCATGCAACCAGGCACGTTGACATAGGCTCCTCAATCCAAAGAAGTTCCAGGAGCATGTCCATCAGCACATTAACAGTCCTGCTGCAGGGTCCGGTTCTGAAGAACATTGTAAGAACGAGCTTAGTGCCATTCATTTCGAGTTCTAATGCCCACGTTTCCAGGCAATATTGTACACTGTGGTTATAAGTAATATTTGAAATGTCCAAAGCAACCTCAAGTGCCAAACGGGGATACCTTAAAGCTAAGATTCTCCTAAAGCATAACACAAGCCAGGACAGGCAAGTGAACACTTTCAAAACCCCATGGAGTATACAGTGCTTATAATAACAAAGAATTAAAGATGAATCTACAGGACATGAACTGCTTCTGTATCTCAGAAAAGCCTTTGGAGGATTGTAGGCTTTTTGGAGGTAATTCAAATTCATATATAGCCTTGATCCCAGAGTGCATCTTCTACACCACTGCTGGCCTCTCTTTGCTATTCTAAAGGGCCTTTCCAAAGCAAGGTAATAACGAATTACTTAAAACTGATTAAAGACTTACATCCCATTTCCATATGTGCTGGAGAAATATAAAAAATTTTAATTTAGATAAGCATCAGGCTCTATCATTTTAGCCTGATAGCATTTCACATCACTTGTAAAGCTGAATGACTACAGAAGTGAAGGGCAATAATGAACTGATACTCTGCTTCAAGTGAGATTAAATTTTAAACAAATATCTGTATATAGATGGAGATTTATAGAGGAGTCTAAGGAGAAAAAGCTTGATATGCATTAATACAAGTATACTCTACAAATCTTCAACTTAACCCCAGGGTATCCACCTTATGTACAGTGTATTAGTATTTAATTTTACCTGAGTATTCCTTTCTTTGTTATTTCAGTCCTCTTCTACAACCTCTTGGGATGTATTTTTCATGGTATTTTGTTTTTATCCTAGTATTTAAGTATGCTTTATTTGTATCCCTCCATTCTTCCGTTGCTTAGTTTTTGGAGGTTTTATTTAAACTTTCCAGAGATAATGAACTGAGAAGGCCTGGAGACCTGGTGGTGCAGTCTCTGTATGATACCTTCAAGAGTCTAAATATAAAGCAACCCTCCAAAATTAAGCCATGTACTATCTTCTTTTCCCATCAATAAACATATTTCACTTCAGTCTTCAGGTTGTGTAGGGCTCCAGTAAACACTTTCTCCATAGCAGAATATTTTTGGGCAAATCTTGTCCCTGGTCTAGCTCCCTGCCCAGCTCACAAAAACAAAGGGTTAGATCAGATCAGGGTTGACAGAGCACTGGAACAGGCTGCTCAGAGAGATTTTGGAGTCTCCTTCTCTGAAGACTTTCCAGCCCCCCCTGGATCTGTTCCTGTGTGGGCTGTCCTGGGTGACCCTGCTCTGCCAGGGGGGTTGGACTCAATGATCTCCAGAGGTCCCTTCCAACCCCTACCATTCTATGATTCTATGATCCATGCCTTCCAGGTTTCTAAGTCTGCAGCAGTATTATTTGTGAATAGAGATGACATGAATTTTGTGGAGCAATATGCTAGACTAAGACTTCCACGCTGAGCTGGGGCTGGTGGGGTTGACCTACCAGCCATGCTTTTAGCCCTTAACTCCTCCTTGAGCCATAGCTAGCCAAACGGGCTACCACAGGGAAACATGAAAGTTACTGTAGTTGCATGGAGCCTTTTTGCAAAACAGATGATGGTGAAGGTTTGTACCTGACCCTAAAATATAAATCAGTGTTGTGCTACTAGATTTACCTTGACAACAGAAAGCAAGCAGGCTATCATTATTCCAGCACTGAATATTTTTATTTTCCTAAATTATAAATATTACTTTTTCCTCTCCACCTTCAGTCTTAAGAATGTGGTTTCACATTTCATTTAATGCTAAATGGTTCATTACATAGAGTAGCAACTTAGTTCTCTTATTATGGTGTTATCTTTCACTTTGTCAAAATATGTCTACTTGATAAGAAATCTGACAGAAGTTGCTTATGATGGGATCACTAACAGCCATCAGTTTCTCTCTAGCAAATGAAACTGTAACCATGGAAACGGCCTTTTTTTGCCAGAATGAAAATGAGACAGCACTCTGCTGCAGCCATTAGTAGAATACACAAATGTCCCTCAAGGCAAACATCTAAAGCAAATGGACTGCAAAGTAAGGAGCACTAATTTCTATTTATTTAGGATTTGTAAACCTAGCAGAGCAAGATATTAACAAAGGAACAAACAAAAGGAGGTTAAAAAAAAAAAGAGATGTTTGTATTTTTCTTTCCATTTACAAAACTCATCATTTTAAATAAAAATAGTTCATTCTGGTTTTATAAGCTTAGATAGTAGTATAACAACACACTTAAATAAAGCTATGGTTCCATTCTGCCTCTTCTAAGCAGAAAATAATCAAAAAGAATTTACACTAGAAGAGTGGTTGGGCTTTTTCAGTTTTTGGCAACGTATATTTCAGTGCAAAAGTGTTAAAAATACCGAGCGTGAGGCTGGTTTTTGGGTTTTGTTTTTTCAGAGTGTTTAATTTTCAAACAACCCCATTCACACCGATAAGATACACCAGGGCTGATAATAAGTCTGTTCTAAACACTATCAGCAGTCAGCCACAGGCTGTCAAAGACCTTTCAAGTGTCAGCCTCTTCTTACTGTCCTCTTTATTCAGTGCTACGCCCCTCTCGCTACCAACTCCTTATTGAATGCATTGATTCTTTTGACAGACTCGGATTAGGTGAGGGGTCTTAAACCATCTACGATGTACATCAGTAAGATGTGTCTTAACTTGTTTGCCTTCTCCTTTCACATCAAAAATCATAGTTACTGTGGGAGCAGCGATGTCTACCCTCGGTTCTATTTCCAGCTCACTGAATAAACTAAAGATGGGATTTTCCACTAGGATAATTAATTTGTTTAACCAGAACTGTTTAGATATTTAATTCGTAGCTAGCAATGGATTGGAATCATCATGCCAATTACTTACCGATACCTTGGGGTGCTTCAGATACCTGTGTGCTGGTAAATAAGACAAAGTGACTTGCTGTGACAGCCACTCTCAGAGAGCTGTTTCCTATGGCGTGATTAGAAATACCTGCCGTTGCTCTGATACATTTCACACAGGTCAGGGTTAAGACATACTTAGAGAAGAAGTTGTCTGCTGCCAGCTTACTGGCTGTGAAATAAAAAAAAAAAAAATATGAAAGAACAGGCAATACAGAGTAGAAATACTAACCTGAGAAGGCTCTAGAGGTGAAGTGTCCAAGCTTTTATACGCTTACGCTCCTTGACCGTCAACCACGGCACAAACGAACCGACGCGGGTGATTAAAACGGCGTGGCAAAGACCACTGCCTCAGAGGAAGGGCACTGAGTTATCCTACCTGCAAAATGCCCCCGAAATATTCCCTCTCAAATCAAAGGAATGTGCTAAACTAAACATAAAAAAAAAGGGAGATGTGTCTTGATTTTTGCTTCGTTTTGTCTTCTAATTGTCCTAAGCATATGTTCAGCCATATGTGTGAGTGTATAGATACACTCCCATACACACAAACATCAAGCAACAATAGTAGGTTAACATTGCAGGTAAGTTTGCAAAAAGCCTTTTCAGACTCAATTAGATGTCCTCCTGAGTAGATGTATGTTTGGGAAAAAAAAACCAACCCAAGCAAATAAACAAATCTTGATATGTTGGAAAACTAGGCAGAGGGAAAGGGAGTGACAACAAAAGCAGCTTTATTTTCTCCCTTCTACTATAAAATCATAGGGCTGCACCAACGTTTTAAGGTAAAGAACACATACCCAGGCATAGCAGTAGTTATGTGCAGTGCTTGCACATACTAGTATACATAACAGTTAATTAAGATTGGCAAAGTTTCCAAGTAAATAGGTTTGTTATTGGCTGCTGGAAGCTGACAGCTGGAATTACAATTCTCTTTAGTCCAGGCATCAGAAAAAGCTTTAGCTGAATAATACTAACCAAGTCTGAAGCTTCATCTCTAGAAGAACAAAAAAGATCAGCTAGCAGCTGAAATCTCTAGTACCAAAATACATCTGATGTGAGAGGACAGAAAATAAAAGATGTATACAGCCACATTCTCACTATGTGCATCAAATTTCAAATTCAGTCTTCTTTATTATCACCTAATACAGTATCTTTGTAGTTTAAGGTACAGACCTTTACTCGTTGCCCGTGACTTGTTACTCCCCTACACGATGGTGAATTATCCCACTAATTGCATAAAACCAAACAAATATATGCAAATATTTAAACTAAATATGACAGTGATATTCCATTGCTCAAGTAGTTTGCTCTTCTGCATTATTACCATACATTCAGAGGAGATTATGTACTGGGTAGTTTGCTTCTCAGCACTCAATTGAGCATTTATGCTTGTCCCATAATCCTGAATTGACGCAATCTACTCAAGGCAACTAAGCTAAGACAGTGCTTCTCCCAGGCTTCTTCAGTACTGAAGAAGATGAGAGAAGCTCACACGGAGAATGATTCAGCCACCTAAAAACTAGATGATATCTTGGAGGTGCTTATTTTTTCCACTGACTATATAGGGGGCTGAGAGCTGAGTTCAGGTAGTTCCTAAAACCGAGTGGACAAGCCTTCTGCAGAAGTAGGATAAGTCACCTCTTATCCAGGAAAGAACAGATCAGACATTTGAAGTTAATCGAAAAATGCACAGGCTGGAAGCAGGGTTTGTCACAGCAGCAGCATCACCACTGATTCCGCTACTGTGCCACTCCTCTGTGTGAACAAAGGCAGGAAAGAGAAGAAAATGGGAAGAAAAAATCAGATCAGCTGGCAGGGAGAAGGAGTAGCATTCCTTCTAACTGTACTACAGACATTTTTGTCTTTGAATCTGGCTCTGAAACGATGGCAGAAAATGACAGCAGAAAGAGAGCTGCTGGCACAACAAATTCAGTTCTACCTGTCCTTATTAATACTACAGTGGGTTCTGTTCCTTATCAAGTGGACAAGTTGAAATATATCTTAGGAAAGCTGCTGGATTGATTTGTTCTCCAGCAGATCATTCCACACTGGACTTCATGGAGCATTTCTGAATCCCACAGTACTGCCAAGCACCGTGGGTGCAGTGAACCACTACTTATGGTTATACTGAAAAAGGAACTATTTATGGAGCTAATGGCCTCTGGAAACTTCCGTTACTTCAGTCCTGAAGAGCTGGTTGTGTCTATATGGCAAAGCAGAAATGGATTTTCATGGTTATAGAGACAAGTCATTTTACAATGGACAATCCTGCCTCACACAGAATTGATGAGAAAAGTTCCAGACATTATGTGGCCTTCACATTCAGAAATTATTAGCTTGCATTTTACTGTTTTCCCTGGTTCTGATGATGACCTTAGTGATGCTTGTTGCTGGTCATTGTTTGAGTCTTATAATTTATTATGAAAGGATTTTACTTTATAAAAGCAAGAAAACTCTTTAAAAGAAAGGATGTAAATATGTGTGCATGTTTCAAAGTGCAGAGGAAAAGAGGGTGTTTGCCACTTTGGTTAAGAAAATCCTGCTTTAAAGATCTAATTACCCTTATTACCACCACAGTTCCTTGGGAGCATATTCACACTGACTAACTTTACCTGACTGTAATGTCTTGAGATTCTTAGATGAATCACTCCTTAGAGTGACCTACCTCTTCCAGCTCTCTAAACAGAGACTAGAATGTTTAACTTCATATTTTGCAGAATCACATCAGTTCAATGCCTACAGCTACACATTTTTAAAAGCAAACCTTAACAAGGGACCGTTGATTGCTCACAAACACAAATAGCCCGTTTCTCCCAGACCAGGGAAAAGTTTTGGTGACATATAATATGCTCCTTCTTTGGTTTCAAATCTGATTTCAGTTTTTCTATTGGCACACGCTACCCTGGCTGACTGCACGAGGCAAATATCTGCATCATTTGAACCATTGAAGTCAGGAATGGCTGTTGAAACTACTCATTATTTTATTAATTACTCATTTGTCCATTACTCATTAGTTTATTCATTAGCAAAGCACAAGTACTTCGACGAGTTAAGAGAGTATTGTGGCTGATTTGGGGTTTTTCAGTACGCTTAGGCATCCAATGGTACTTCAGGAGCTCTGCTGCCTCCTGTATCTGGGAATATTGTGGGCATTGTGGAAGTGTGTCTTACATGTTTTCCTTAACAACTGAGAGCACCCCAGTTATTTAATAAAATATAATTGATGAACAAGTGGTATCTGCATAGAGAATGTTAAAAGGCAGATTGGTCACTAAATCTGGTAACTCCTAACTGCTCTGTCACTCGTCTTAGAGCAATGTGTCCCCTGGCATAACAAAAACCTGTACAGCCAAACCCACTGGTACAAATGCTACAATGAGTTTAATTTCAACTAATTTTTACATAGCAGTCTAAACAAGTCATCTTGTGAAGAATCTAGTTAAGGGGAATGTAGACATCTGAAAATCTCTTGGTTTAAAAGACCCCAGGTCTGTGCACTTTGCTATCTAATACATTGTTGGGCTCACAGTCAGTAGGGATCTGATCATGATAATCCTTGGTTTGTTTCAAATCAGCATCTGGTCTCCTGTGCTGAGCTTCCTACAACTGGGCAATAGCTTTTTCCTGGAAACACTGCCAAGAAGGAGCACAGTAACAAGGGTCAACTCCAACCATGAACTTTATGAATTGTTTAGTGGCACATTAAAGGACTGCACCAAGTTCACTTATAAGCTTTGAAATGATCTTATTTCTAGCCTGTGCAGGTGGATGATTCCCTGTATATTTGATTCACTCGGTCAAGATTTAACCCATTGTCTCTTGCAGCTCTTCTCTCTGCAAAAGTCTCTGTCTTCTGCTTTTTATACTTCATAACAGTTTTGCCAGAAAAGAAAAGCAGGGGTGAATCTGGAGAGTGTTTAGGGTACAGGGACATTGCTAAGGCACAAGGCTGCTTCTGAGCTTTTTGACCCCAGGTCAAAAAGTCCAGGAGAGATGCCCTTCTCCACAGAGTTGTTTCAGAGTGGAGAACCATCTACTTCACACCACAACACACATCGTGCTTCAGGCTCAACTGTAACAAGAGCGAGGCTCCTGGTTTCTTTGGTGCTGACCCTTTCAACACCTTGGAGAATGACAGTGGATCTGCCTAGTTCAGTGACTTGCAGTTACATCTAGCTGAGATTTCTGGGGTCTGCTTTGCCAAGTTCTTTCAGCATGCACTGTAAAAAAAAAAAAAAAAAAAAAAGAAAAGAGAGAGAAACAAACAAATAATGAAATCTTGCAGTGCCAGCTTCCACACTTGCAGTGCCACTACCTATCCACCCAGCAGGTATTAAATTCAGCCTTGAATAAAACCTAAATCCAAGGTCCATCTGAATCCTCATGAAAGTATTAGTTTGGTTGCTTCCTGAGCAAATTCAGTTGCCCTTCCATACCGCTCATAAAATACAAAGCCAATCTCTTTTGGGGAATGTGGAACAAATAGACAAGATGGTAGTCAAGATAATATTTGTTATCTAGAAATGATTAAGGAAAAGTCCCTCAGCTTCTCTTTTTTGAAACTTCGTGTTTGGCTTGATTCTTCTGCTTTATCTGGGTCGTTGTGCCAAGAAATCTGCACACTCGCAGAAAGAGAAGAGAATGACCCATTGACTGCAAACTGATGGGTGCTACTCATATTATGACAGCAATGTAATCCCACTTAGTGTATGAATCATACTCAGCATATCCAGCTAGACCATACCCGTGCAAGTGCTTCTTTTTGTTCCTGCTAAGTATTTTCTTTGATTTTTTCCTTCTGTTAAACTTTGGCAAAAGGAGGAATGTTGAAAGCATGAATTCTATGGGGACTAGTCTATTGCTTCCATCTACTGCTATTGCTGCTGTCACATCTCCTCTCAGATTGGAGAACTTTTCTTGGCCAAAGCTGCGTTAACATTTACGAAGCAGTAATGCCAGTGAAGAAGCTTAAACACGTTATTCAGGTACATTTAATGGAGCTGAACTGACTCCTGAGCCTATCGTAGCAGCCTTACAGGAGTGCTGGAGAACTGGGTGACTGAATTTTCTGATCAAGTGGATAAAGAATAATCAACTGAAAAAAATGATCTGAACATTTTTTAGTAGTCCCAAAGAAAAGAGATCTGAAATTTTATTCTCAGAATGACCAAAATATTAAATCTACAGGGAATCATCTTAAAAAGCAGTAAATTTTTCTAAATGAAAAGTTGTTTTGAAATGAAAAAAAAAAATCAAAACATTCCACTTGAAAATGTCAGAGTGAAGTGTTTTGACTTTTTAAAATGTTTTTACTGAAAAATGATAAATTATACATGAATTTGTGAATTGTTTCATCATCTCAAATATGCATTTTAGTTAAAAGAAAGATACAGCTCCCTTCCTAGTTTTTTTCTCATGCCTCTGGTCTAAGTAAGGAAGTTTTTCTTCTCCAGTTTTTGTCTTTTAATACGTTTGACATTTAACATATATAGCTATCGTAAATCACAAAGACTTGAACCATACGGTGCTGATAAGAGTGGATCTGACTTCACTGAAAAGTAATACTCATATTCACAGACAGACACACAAACATGCCCAGAGAGAGGGACAATTTCTGCTCCGAGTCACAACAGCTCCGAACTGAATAACCGTTCCAAATTAAATTGAGTTACTTCAGAATTAAAATGATGAAAGGTTCAGTTATTGAGAAAGCTGGGATAAATCGTGGCGTGACCTACTGGGTGCTCAACAACATCTGCATAATTGCTGCAGTGATTATTGCAACGTCTTCTGTACTGTGTGGTAGGATACAGCTTCCATGATAGAAATTAAACACTGTCATAATGTTATTTCTGTTTTCAAAGAGTTGTTTGAACAGCTAGGGAAATAAGGTAGCATTCAATTTTAGGTTTTAAGTTAAAATACAATTGAGATCAGTAATTACTAAAAATCATTACTGAGCTTGAACCTGCTATTTCCTCCTATATTTCTTAATTTATCTGATTTATATTTGGGTAAAATCAAATCCTGAGAGGAATAATTTCTGATTAGGTCATATCTCTTTTTTAGTATCTGTGGGGGATTTAATGCAATTGCTGCTAATTTTTGAAACTTGGCCAAGTGATAGTTAGCATCCTACAGATGAGTCGGAACAAAATAACTTTCCTTTGTCTCTGTACAAAATGTAACTACAGAGAATATAAAGCGTTATCTCCTCTTTTCGTTATAAAAACTACTTATTCTTTTTAATCCTTTCCTGTTACATGTTTTTTTCCCCCATTCTTTCCTATCAATGATATTTAATTTCATTATTTCCAAAATTGCTTTCCATCAAACACTGGGAAGGGTTACTGACTAAAGGAGCTTTACATTACGAAAGAAAACTTTTTCTCCGTTAGCATCTTTGGAAAGAGAAAAGAGAACTAATACTACAGTGTTTGTTTATGTTCAAAGGGAATCACACCTCTGCAGTGAGTGTTATGTCTCTCTGGGTTTGATGCTAAGACAGGCTTTATTTCAACTGTAGTTGTTTAAAATGCAACACTTTAATAGTAGAAAATGAACTTTCTGCCTCCTAAAGGCTTTGGGCCGTAGGCTCTGATCTGCTAAACGGCTGCAGCTCAGTGGAGTTCCTCAGTGTTCTTTCATTTGTTTACATCAGCAGAAAACGTTGGCCTCACAAAGAAATCCTCCCATTAGACCCAGGTGAAAGGAGTGGTTAGAGACGTATCTCACTGAAATGAACGTTCAGCACGATTTTGTTTTTCTGTTCTGAAATGGAAGAAGGGTGCAAAAGGAGCTGAGGATCACATCGGGCGCTGTGAGGTGTCCACGTTAGCTGCCATTTTCCTGCCTAGTTTAAATACCTCTGAACCATCTGAAAAGAGCCTTCCCCTAACTTGCTTCTATCAGCTGGGCTTGGAAGACAATAGCTTGCCAGGCTGGAATCTGGAGAGTAGTGAACCCTCTCCTTTTCCCTTGACTGCGTTATAAATAGTGACTAACTGGAACTTTCAGACTCCAGAGCAGGATTTCATTTGCTGGGGAGTGGTGTGGGAGTGGTGTTCATACAGAGGTGCAAAGGAAAACCGAGAGAATTCAACAACAGCCTAACTGGTTCTCTTTGTTTAAACTGTTCCCAGGAGGTACGTACGGTCTGGATTTGTAGTCACAGTCTCAGAAAGACTGGAAGATCCTTTTGGAAAAAGCCATGCCAACAGAGGTTCTAACAAAAAGGATATGAGTTGAGGTTTAATTTGGCCTCTTTTTACCCCTCATCAGTATTCATGCCTGTTTCAGACGTCAGCATGACTTGCAAATTAGTCAAACTTCATAGTATAGCTATGTTAGGTAAACCAAGAAAATAAGCAAAAGGGTTTTATCAGATGATGGCATTATTTAGGTATTGAAAAACATCTACATTTGCTTCTCTTCAAGATACCTCAATTTTCCTATGTGCTATATAGAAAGTATTTCTGTTTACCTTGATCACATTTCCATTTACCTTTCTCTCAGTATGTTTGGTCTTATTTTCCAGTAAATATTTCACCAACGTGAAGATATTTGTGAATTATTCCCTGTTTCTGTCAACAGAAAGGCTAAATATAGTCTGCAGCAGTGGCTGCCTTCATTAATATGATTTCAAAACAACAAACACGATGCTCAGTGCATACTTTATTTCTGCTAGGAGATATCACATTTCTAATTAAACTCAAATCAGAACTGAATAAAAATACACGGATTTCAGCATGATTATTTATATTGTATTTTTAATTGTTATTACTTCTCTTTTACCAGGCAGAATCAAAAATAATCATAGGGCAGAGGATGACATTTGAGAAAAAAATGTATTGTCTCCATGAGCAGGCTTTGTTGTCACAAGTACTATCCTGACAATAAGACCTTTAGGAGAACTCTGTTTGCATCACAACACGCAGTACTCCTTGGGAATTAGTAAATTCACTCAGGAAAGAACCCAAGTGATTGTTTGCTATAGATTATGTAGTACTTCTCAGGAGAAGCTTTGCTCTTTTAGTCTATGGAAAACTTATTTGTACTTAAAATTAATGAAGAGATGGAAAGGAAAGAGAGAAAGAGAGAAAGAGAGAAAGAGAGAAAGAGAGAAAGAGAGAAAGAAAGAAAGAAAGAAAGAAAGAAAG